>JAHIAM010021028.1:0-13457 GCA_021605205.1 Aegilops longissima | reverse complement strand
GCTGCCTCTTCCCACCATGGAACCATCGCCTGCATGAAATTTTATTGCCACGCAAGGCTGGCTCTTTTGCTCTACATGATCAGTTCCATTGTGTACAATAATGCATGCATAGGAATAAAACATAGTGAGATTATGTAAGGAGTGCATGCACAAATCCAGAGTGATGGTAGCAAACTGTGGATAGACCCAAAACCAATGATAGCGTGCGATAATAGCTTTAGTTAAAAAATACAGATAATGGCTCCTTTAATGTTTGTTTGCACCCAACATGAAACTCATAGTAGACACACGGAGATTAACCAGATAGTAGATGATAGTATCGATTGCTGCCCCAATATGTACCCTACAACCATTTAAAACTCAAGTTTCAGCATTAGTTTGGACCTCGACTTGAGTCTAATAGGTGAACACGACGATAATGTAGCATGTCATCATATTGTTGACGCATAACGTAAGCGTACACGGAAGAGTGCGACTTCTCTTGCGGACCTGTAGTCCTCAAGGTCATCTCGCTCGCTTGATGATGGTAATGCATTGTCGTGGCTGCAAGGTGGGGAAGAAGATCTCGAGGCGGCAAAAGACAGTCCTGGAGAGCGGATCTCGCTGTGGTGAACCCTTCTCGTCGTTGGAGTACTGAGCTGGGTGGAACACAAGACCGCAGGAGCAGGACAAACCACACAAGGTTTTCTTTTGACATATCTCGTAATGTAAGTAATTGAGTAAGGGCTTGTTTGAATTTGAGGATTCTAACAATGCGTGGATAGGAAATAGACAGGAATAGGATAGGAATGCACGTGCAAAACAGAGAATTTAAAAAACAGGATTTCTGCTTAACTGGTGTTTGATTCACAACAATTGGAAGATCACAGGATGCAAAAAAGCATGGTGAGATTAAGTCAAACCACAAGAAAATGTACGGTTATAATGCTATTATGCTACTATCTCTTAGTCTTGTGCTTGATGAATAGGAATATGAAAAGGAGGAGAAGTGGAAATTAGAATTCTACGTTTTTCTTTCAAGGAGACACTAAAGGAACAAATCCTACAGTTTTCCTTTGCTCCATTCCTTTGCACCAAATTCATGAAAAGTAGTACCATAGGAAACTTTCCAATTCCTATGTTTTTCATTCACTTTTCCTTTCAAGCATCGGCGATTCTAGTAGGCAGGCTTGAGCAAGGAAAATCCTACACTAAAAAAATGTTTTGTGCTTCTTCTATTACTTTGGACCCAAAGCACGCCATACTAGCTCAACTCCTGTGCCCATCGACAAATGCACAGCTCAAACACGCAGAGATAAATAATGATGATGCTTCAAGAGAGTCCATCACGGATAGCTAAGTTGTTCTGTACCTCACCGCTTGTCATATAGTAGGATAAAATAATCGATTTCCGTTATTATGAGTGCTCAATGGACAATATATATAACATGTAGAGTAAAAAGAGATGCAACAAGTGTACAACCTCTTTGGCGGGCCATGTCGATCTCAGCGGATTGGGTTGGTCGGTGAGGATGCTCCGCTGATTTTTGTCTGTGAAGGAGGGGAAGAAGATCTTAGGCGTCTGGAGATGGAGCCCGAGGTATCACTCCGCTGATGGAGGGTTTCGTCGCTGGAGCAGCTCCGTGAGTTGTACGACGCCGAGGCTCAAGGTGACAAGAGAGACAACGAACAACGTTAACTCGAGGGAATTCTAATAGCATCTCCAATACATGACGTAAAATACATAACCACAAAGTGCTAGATGTAAAATACATCAGCCGCCATCTCTGAACTTAACCGCTAAACTGAACTTAACTGTCGAAATGAACTTAACTTCAAATCGAACCTAATCGCCAAACTGAATTTTGTCATTAAACTGAATTTTGTTGTCGAAACTGAACGCACTAGCAAGGTGAGGCTACACGCTGGTCGATCGACTTTTTCATCTCGGTCGGTCGATTTTGCACGCTGGATACGAAATCAAGGGCCGCGGTTCATCTTCAACCTCCACCTTCGAGCCGCCTACCACCACTGCCAAACAGCAGCCCTCACGCCCGTCATGGAAGCGCCCGCCCGCCTCATTTCTAAAACATTTCCCATCACGGCCCGCCGCCGCCCTGCCATCCCTCTAGGCCCCCACGTGCCGAGCTTTTTCTCAAATGATCCCCACGCCACCGCCCCGCCAACGCCCACCACCGCTGCCACCACCGCCTCATCCTCAACCCTAAGATAGATAGTGGGGTACCCTCCGACGAGCCCCCTCCCTCCGTGGCTGGTTCTTCCTTCACTCCGCGAGCCCACCCTTTGAAAATCGATCACCCAAAAGTCGATCTACCGATCAAGTGTAGCCAATCGAGCAGATCGCAAGCAAGAGCAAGAGCGAGCAGCAGCAGCGAAAGCAAGAGCAATAGCAAGCGTACACAGTGCAGGGGACCGAGAGCAGAGAGAAGAGCAGCAGACGAAGCGAGAGCTAAAGCAGCAGCAGCTCCTATCGATAGGACGCCGCCCGAGGGAGCGACGCCAGGAGGAAGTGGCGGCGACGCCGCCATGGATGGAGCTGCTACCTGTCGGTTTCGGGACCGAAGGCGGCAGCACCGTGAGATCGAATCAAGAAGAAAATGCGGCGATTAGTGTACAACCTCTTTGGTGGCGCCGATTAGGCCGCAGCTTCATCCGAGGAAACGGTGATGATGATGCTTTCTTCCGGTGGTGAAGGTGAAGAGGTGGTGGGAATGGAGGTGGCGCGAAAGACGAGGGGAACGCTGGGCAGCTCCTTGGAGGTGGAGGACGGGTGGTTGAACCGCGGGACGATGAGATCGACGAGGATCCTCATCCCGACGGTGGATGAGGGACGCCGAGGTGTTGCTGTGGACGACGCCGTCGGGGAAGAGGCTCCTACCGCGGTGGATACGGAGGTGGGTGTGGGGTTTCACGCTGGTTTTCGCGGCCCCGTGTACTTAATGGGTGGGCGGATGGGATGGCAGTGGGGAACCATGGCTTAGACGCGCTTGTCCGAATGTGGGTAAGTTACGAAAGTACCCCACACCGATTTGAGGCGGTTCTTCGGCTGTGGGGTACCACGGCATTTCGCGTGGTCGGGATTTCACAGTGGTGGGAGTTTCGCGCATGTTGTAATTTCAGAATAGCAAGGCGCGGGTTGAGATGGAGGGAGTTGTCTGAGCACAACGAGACAAAGATATATCTTAAATATTTCGGCTAACAAGGCGCGGGTTGAAGAGGCGCGAGTTTCGCAGACGATAGATGAGACGCTAGCTTCAATTTTCGCATAACAAGGCGTGACTTGAAATTTTGGAAGAACAAGCTTAACGGTACCAAAAAAGACAATTTGCACCTCAACACGCACAACACACACACACAAACACCATTTAGACTAGAGTAAGGTACACGCAGCATTGCACGCATGAGATTTGGCAACCAAATTATGAATAAATACCACATTATAGCATACAAGCTTTGAGTCATATATGCATGATGTAGATGTTCGTTTAATTTTATAGTTCATTTCATTCAAAATCATCTAGTTTTTATAAGAAAGCTAATCTATTTTAAGATTCATGGAATTGTGCGCTTGTAAGACATAAAGTAAAAACAAATAATGGCAAATCATGTAGAAAAACATTTGGGCAATTTTGATACGGAAGATTCTAGAACAAATAAGAAGTGCTTGTGTTTTGATGTTTGTGCATTATGCTTAAGTTCAACCATGGAGTCTTCTAGATTATACATGTGGCGTAAATCTGGTGGAATCTAGATGATATCCAACGCCAATAGTGCTCAAATTTGCCATCTTTGGACCATCGGATTCGCCTCATCCAACGCACCATCTTTCAAAGTTAAAGTTACCCACATATAAAAATATAAAATATTATATATATAGGGGTATAGATATAGATATGTGATGTAAAAGCCACCATCATCTCCAATTAGAATAGTGTGTCCATGCACGGATGCGACATGGGCAAATGATGTCCGCCATCTAGATCTCAAATTCAAATCAGTCTGACCTTGTTCAATGTGTATACATTACAACATGCTCGCTTCCAAACCACACCGCGCAGATCTCCGTTATATTCATGCATGCATGGGTTTCAAACATCAGGATCTCTTATTCAAATATTTGAATTCAACTTACATTGATTATGACCTCACCTATTCTTTTACACCCACACAGTAGTCTTCTTCTTTATAATTGTACCACTAACTTTCTCTCATGCATGCATGCACACACACTACCAATGCGGATTATCCATCGTGACGCATGCAATCTTTTTCTTCAGGTCGGTCTCCCATGAAGGCACACACCCACACACATCCCCTCTCCATCATATCGGCATTCTTTATCTCTCACGCTGCATGCATAACGATCGATGTTCCTCTATGTATGTGTGTATATAGCTAGGTCTTTCATAGTTTTCCACAAACCGATCAATCGATATATCCAAAGGAGGTCTCACCCTCTTCCCACGCCCACATCGATCAATCTATACCTCTCTATATAGGATTAACATGTATAGCTAATACACCCACATTAATTATATATCCAACGCCCCCTATCATCATCCATGCCTTCCGCTTCATCTCTCGACGTAGTGCACAGTAGGAAGACAAAGGCAAGAGGGCCCCTGCCCCCCTAACATCACTATATATCGAGGCTAATATGAATGTGATCATTAGACAATTGCTGCTAAGAAAGGTTTAATTTCATGAATTGACCCTCCTCGTAAAGGATTAGCAATGCTTGGCCCCTAGCTCATTTATATTTCATGGTTCCGCCATCAGCGGCAACAGCGCAAGATTTGTTCGCCTCTCTCTAAATATCGATCTCGCACTTGTGCATTCCTTCATAGTCTCCTCCACTCGCCCTCGCAGACCATCTTCTAGCCCCCACCGGATTTTGCCACATGTACAATCTAGCAGACTCCATGGTTGAACTTAAGCATAATGCACAAACCTCAAAACAACAGTGGTTCTTTTTGTTCTAGAATCTTCCGTATCATAACTGCCCAAACTTTTTTCTAGTTGAATTGCCATTATTTGTTTTTACTTTATGCTTTACAACGCACAATTCCATGAATCATAAAATAGATTAAGGGCTTCTTTGATTCAAAGGATTCTCAAAGGAATTTTGGAGGATTCTAATCATTAGGAATTTTTCCTATCTTGGTTGTTTGATTCAGTGGATTGTAAACCATAGGAATTTTTCCATATGATTCATTTGCACTAGATTTCATAGGAAACATCCCATCCACTCAAACCTCTTTGAAAGAATTCATGCTTTTTCTATGCACAATCAAACACTCGCGACAATCCTATAGGATTCAAGACGACATTCCACTATAATCCCATGTTTTTCCTATTCACGTTCTTAGCTTTTTTATAAAAACTAATTGATTTTGAATGAGATGAACTATAAGAATTAAACGAAGGGCTACATCACGATATATGACTCAGAGCTTACATGCTATAGTGTGGTATTTATTCATAATTTGGTTGCAAAATCTGATGCGCATAATGCACGTGTACCTTACTAGTACTTTGAGTATGTGCAAAACACGTAAATTAGAATACCAATGGCACGCTACACAGTCTCTCTTACAGTTCATGAAGCCACGTGGCACATGTGGAGGCGTTGTCGCGACCTCCTTGCGTGGATTGATCACAGTGACGTGCTGCTGGTTCCGTAAGAATGTACTCTGCCCTCCCGAGCCATACCGGGCGTACATGCACAAGCGAAGATGTGCACGCACGCCACACATGCACTCATTCCTCAAGACATTACGCTGGGTACAGGGCGGATGCAATTTTGTACCAAGATCCACCCCATGTGATAATTTGACGCGGTAAAGTCGTTTCACTTCATTGATGGTCAATTAAAGCAGCGCATGCAAATTGAGGACGTGAGGGCGGAAGAAAGACATTATTACTCTAACATACAAGATGCAGTAGTTAAATCGTGGGTTGCTAGTAGTACTTCCATTGGTCTCCTTCGATTTTGTGCCAATTTTTGACAAGAATATAATATTTACGATTTGAGCAGTGTAGTACTTGAAATTTATGTTCCGCTTAACTCATCGAGCCGCTTTCGGCCTCAAACCAAAACCATCAATTAATCTTTACCTTGTTCCCATCACATTCAAAAGCCTGTTTCACACCTACTAGTATGCACTCAAACCTGAACGTGTTTGCAGGTATTAGTACTACTAGTGCTAGTACTTAGGTTATAAAAGGAACTACCTAACCAAAATTACTCTACCTTTCCTCCTCATAAGTGCTTCTTCGTCCCTGCTGCTATGGCCGGTGAGCAGAGCTCTAGGTCGAGAACTACTCGAATAAGGAGCGCGCAACCAAGGCTGCGAAAAAAGAGGGCTCACGCCACGCAGAGACCTCGAAAGATCTCTCACGGGCAGGCGATGGCTCCCGTGAGCGCCTAGCCGCTGAGGCGAACATGCCGAGCCAGCGGAGCTGGAGTCGTTATCCCTCGACGGCATGCCCGATCAGCTCAATAAGCACCTCAATAAGCGAAGGAGTTCATCCAAGGCTTGATGGAGTTGTGAAGGAGAGCCTCGACGACATGCCCGCGAGCTCAATCGCAGGGGAGTTGACCGCCGGCTTGGTGATGTCAAGAAGAGCATTGCCTCGAGAAGAAGGCAACCGCTAAACTCGCGATGATCAGGAGGACAAGGCGAAGCTCGCCACTAGATCGACCTGTTGAAGGAGAAGAACGCCGCTGGAAGAAGCTGCATGAGAATAGTAGTTCGATGAAGATGCTGCAGTGCCCTCATCATGGAATGTAGGAGGAGTTGGCGAAGCTCCGTGATCGAGCACCCGCACAAGGTATGTAATGCGCCATGGAACAGATGATGAAGGCTCGCACGAGAAATCCCGCCATGGACAGAATGAAGAAGATGGCGGAGGAGACGCGCAAGGAGATGGAGGTCGTGAGATGCGATGAAGAAGCATTTAATTCGCCGCTAATTAGATCATTTGGGGTGATAATCTTCCTTCTTCTTTGCTGATGTGTTTCATCTGCTGCTTCGGTGTTTCACCGCGACGTGTCACGTCATGAGGCATGAATAGAACAATGGTTTTGTTTTTGAGGGAATGAATAGAACAATGCTAACAATGAGATGACTAGCAAATTAGATCATTTTTATCGCCATATGGCACTGGGCTGCTGTGGTTCAGGTTCTCCGCCGCAGTACTACTCCAAAGGAAAACTTGAGTATACCGCACGGTTCTTTGCTCCTCCTCGATCAGGTCATCAAGATTTATACGAAAGCAGTCAAATCACAAGGCCCCGCCTTCCAGCAGAATGAGCCATCAAATCACAAAGGCCCTCGCCTCGTGAAACCGACCAAGCTAGACTGCCCCGCCCTCTAGCCTTTAAAAAATGTATACTTTTGTACAGCAAGAGTATCGATGGATTGCGCCATGGTGCAAAACTTGAAATTAAAAAAGGTGGTACTACCTCCGTCTGGTTTATTGGTCCAAGATTATATTTCGTACTAAATTTTGACCATAGATTAAACTAATAAAATGTCTACGCATGTCACCAAACATTATATTTTTGAAAACTATGTTCAAGTAATGAATCCAATGAGATATTTTTCTCGATTGTTAGGGAACGAGTAATTTCAAAAAAATTCCCACGATCACGCAAGACCATGGTGATGGCATAGCAACGAGAGGGGAGAGTGTCCACCAATGCACTGTGAGACCGAAAGCGAAGCGTTATAACAACGCTGGTTGATGTAGTCGCACGCTCCACGATCCGACCGATCCAAGCACCGAACGCATTTGCACCTCCGAAGTTCAGACACGCTCAGCTCGATGACGATCCCTGACCCGATCCAAGAAAGTGTCGGGATGAGTTCCACAAGACGACGGGCAAGGCAGGACGATGTTGATGCTCCACCGACGCAGGGCTTTCGCTTAAGCTCCATGACGATATGACTTCTCCGCGCAGGCTTCGCTTAAGCCCGCGACGATATGACCAAGTGGAATATGGTGGAAGGGGCACCGCACACGGCTAAGGAAAGATCCGAGATCAACTTGTGTGTATTGGGGTGCCCCGCCCCCCGGATATAAAGGAGCCAGGGGAGGTGGCCGGCCCTAGGGAGAGCGCGCACTAAGGAGGAGTCCACTCCCACCGAGTAGGACTTCCCTTCTCCTAGTTGGACTAGGATTTGAGGAGGGGAAGAGACATGCCGCCCCTTCCTTGTCCTATTCGGACCAGAGGGGAGAAGGGCGCAGCCCACCTTGGCCTGCCCTTCCTCTTCTCCCATGGCCCATTAAGGCCCATGGACCTCTCGGGGTTCCAGTAACCTCCTGCACTCCCAGAAATCCCGATTTCACCCGGAACAATCCGATGTCCAAATGTAGGCTTCCAATATATCAATCTTTATGTCTCACCATTTCGAGACTCCTCGTCATGTCCGTGATCACATCCGGGACTTAACAACCTTCGTGCATCAATACTTATAAACTCATTATGAACTCACATCAAACGTTGTTGCAGTATGGACCCTACGGGTTCGAGAACTATGTAGACATGACCTAGAACCATTCTGGTCAATAACCAATAGCGGAACCTGGATGCCCATATTGGTTCCTACATATTCTACTAAGATCTTTATCGGTCAAACCGCATAACGATTATACGTTGTTCCTTTGTCATCGATATAAAGTTATTTACCCGAGATTCGATCGTCTTGGTATCCAATACCTAGTTCAATCTCACTATGGTAAGTCTCTTTACTCGCTCGTAATACATCATCTCACAACTAACTCATTAGTTGTAATGCTTGCAAGGCTTAGGTGATGTGTATTACCGAGAAGGCCTAGAGATACCTCTCCGACGCATCGGAGTGACAAAACCTAATCTAAATACGCCAACCCAACAAGTACCTTGGAGACACCAGTAGTACTCCTTTATAATCACCCAACATGCCAGACGCTTGGTAGTACCCAAAGTGTTCCTCCAAAGAACGGGAGTTGCATAATCTCATAGTTACAGAACATGTATGGGTCATGAAGAAAGCATTAACATACTAAACGATCAAGTGTTAAGCTAACGGAATGGGTCATGTCAATCAGATCATTCAACTAATGATGTGACCTTGTTAATCAAATAACAACTCCTTGTTCATGGTTAGGAAACATAACCATCTTTGATTAACAAGCTAGTCAAGTAGAGGCATACTAGTGACATACTGCTTGTCTATATATTCACACATGTATTATGTTTTGTTAATACAATTCTAGCATGAATAATAAACATTTATCATGATATAAGGAAATAAATAATAACTTTATTATTGCCTCTAGGGCATATTTCCTTCGGCCTCCCACTTGCACTAGAGTCAATAATCTAGATTACAAAGTAATGATCCTTACACCCATGGAGTCTTGGTGCTGATCATGTTTTGCTCGTGGAAGAGGCTTAGTCAATCGGTCTCCAACATTCAGATCCGTATGTATTTTGCAAATCTCTATGTCTCCCACTTGGACTTGGTCCCAATGGAATTGAAGCGCTCTTGATGTGCTTGGTCCTCTTGTGAAATCTGGATCCCTTTGCCAAGGCAATTGCACCAAGATTGTCACAGTAAGATCTTCATCGGTCCCGATGCACTAGGTATGACACCTAGATCGGAAATGAACTCTTTCATCCAGCACCATTCATTCGCCGCTCAAGCAGCTATGTACTCGCTTCACATGTAGATCCCGCCACGACCTTTGTTTAGAACTGTACCAACCGACAGCCCACCGCTTAATAAAAACACGATCCGGTTTATGATTTAGAATCGTCCGGATCAAGGTCAAAGCTTGCATCGACGTAACCATTTACGACTAGCTCTTTGTCACCTCCATATACGAGAAACATATCCTCAGTCCTTTTCGTATTTCAGATGTTCTTCGCTGTCCAATGATCCACCTGGATTACTTTGGTACCTTCCCGCCAAGCTTACAGCTAAGCATACGCCAGTCTGGTACACAGCATTGCATACATGATAGAGCCTATGGTCAAGCATAGGAACATCTTTCATTTTCTCTCTATCTTCCGCTGTGGTCGGCATTGAGTCCGACTCAATCTTACACTTTGTAACATGTAAAACCTTTCTTTTGCTCGATCCATTTTGAACTTTTTCAAAACTTTATCAAGGTATGTGCTTTGTGAAAGTCCAATCAAGCGCCTTGATCTATCTCTATAGATCTTGATGCCCAATATGTAAGCAGCTTCACCGAGGTCTTTCATTGAAAAACTTTTATTCAAGTATCCTTTATGCTATCCAGAAATTCTATATCATTTCCAATCAATAATATGTCGCCTACATATAATATTAGAAATGCTAGAGCTCCCACTCACTTTCTTGTAAATACAAAGCTTCTCCAAAAGTCTGTATAGACCCATATGCTTTGATCACACTATCAAAGCTTATTCCAACTCCGAGAGGCTTGCACTGCACTAAATTGATCACGAGCTTGCACACTTTGTTAGCACCTTTTGGATCGACAAAACCTTCTGTTGCATCATATACAACTCTTCTTCTAGAAATCCATTCAAGAATGCAGTTTTACATCCATTTGCCAAATTTCATAATCATAAAATGCGGCAATTGCTAACATGATTCGACAGACTTAAGCATCGCCACGGGTGAGAAAGTCTCATCAGAGTCAACTCCTTGAACTTGTCGAAAACCTTTTGCAACAAGTCGAGCTTTGTAGATGCTACATTACCATCGGCGCGGCGCTTCTTCTTAAAGATCCATTTATTTTCAATGGCTTGCCGATCATCGGCAAGTCAACCAAAGTCCATACTTTGTTCTCATACATGGATCCCATCTCAGATTTCATGGCTTCAAACCATTTTATGGAATCTGGGCTCACCATCGCTTCTTCATAGTTTGTAGGTTCGCCATGGTCAAGTAACATGACTTCCGTAATAAGATTACCGCATCACTCTGTGCGTATTTTACTCTGGTTGACTCCACGAGGTTCAAGAGCAACTTGATCTCAAGCTTCATGATCATCATCATTAGTTTCTCACTAATTGGTGTAGTTGTCACAGAACCATTTCTTGTGATGAACTACTTTCCAATAAGGGAGCAGATACAGCTTATCTCATCAAGTTCTACTTTCCTCCCACTCACTTCTTTCGAGAGAAACTCCTTCTAGAAAGGACCCGAATTAGCAACGAAAAATCTTGCCTTCAGATCTGTGATAGAAGGTGTACCCAACAGTTCCTCCTGGGTATCCTATGAAGACACATTTTTCCGATTTGGGTTCGAGCTTATCTCGTTGAAGTTTTTTACATAAGCATCGCAGCCCCAAACTTTAAGAAACGACAACTTTGGTTTCTTGCCAAACCACAGCTCATAAGGCTGCCGTTCAACGGATTTTGACGGTGTCCTATTCAACGTGAATGCGGCCGCTCTCTAAAGCATAACCCCAAAACGATAGCGGTAAATCGGAAATAGACATCATAGATCGCACTATATCTAGTAAAGTACGACATTTATGCTCGGACACACCATTTCCTGTGGTGTTCCGGTGGCGGATTTGTAAACTATTCCACATTGTTTCAAACGTAAACCAAACTCAGTAACTCAAATATTCTCCTCCACGATCAGATCGTAGAAACTTTATTTTCTTGTTACGATGATTTTCCACTTCACTGAAATTCTTTGAACTTTTCAAACGTTTCAGATTTGTGTTTCATTAAGTAGATATACCCATATCCGCTTAAATCATCTCGTGAAGGTGAGAAACGAACGATTCCCGCCAAGTGCCTCAACATTCATTGGACCACAAACATCGAAGATGTATGATTTCCAACAAATCAGTTGCTCATTCCATAGTTCCGGAGAACGGCGCTTTTGGTCATCTTGCCCATGAGGCACGGTTCGGTACCAAGTGATTCATAATCAAGTGATTCCGTAAGTCCATCAAGATGGAGTTTCTTCGCTGCTTTAATCACCGATATGACCTAAACGGCAAGTGCTACAAATAAGTTGCACTATCATTATCAACTCTGCATCTTTTGGTTTCAACATTATGAATATGTATCACTACCGTCGAGATTCAACAAGAATAGACCATTCTTCAAGGGTGCATGACCATAAAAGATATTACTCATATAAATAGAACAACCATTATTCTCTGATTTAAATGAATAAACCGCCTCGCATGAAACAAGATCCAGATATAATGTTCATGCTCAACGCTGGCACCAAATAACAATTATTTAGGTCTAAAACTAATCCCAAGGTAGATGTAGAGGTAGCGTTTCGATCATGATCACATTGACTTTGGAACCATTTCCCACGCCGCATCGTCACCTCGTCCTTTGCTGCTGGTTCGCCTATTCTGTAGTCCCCTGCTTTCGAGTTGCAAATATTAGCAATGTAATCAAGATCAAATACCCAGTGCTACTACTAGAGCTCTAGTAAGGTACACATCAATAACATGTATATCACATATACCTTTGTTCACTCTTGCCATCCTTTTATCCGCCAAATACTTGGGGCAGTTCCGACCCCAAAGGTCCGCCTGCCTTGCAGTAAAAAACACCGCTTCTCGGCTTAGGTCCAGACTTGGGTTTCTTCTCTTGATCAGCAACTTTCTTGCTGTTCTTTTGAAGTTTCCTTCTTCTTCCTTTGCCCTTTTCTTGAAACTAGTGGTCTTGTTGACCATCAACACTTGATGCTCTTTTCTGATTTCTACCGCCGCGGCTTTTAGCATCGCGAAGAGCTCAGGAATTGTCTTAGTCATCCCTTGCATATTATAGTTCATCACGAAGCTCTTGTAGCTTGGTGGCAGCGATTGGAGAATTCATTAATGACACTATCATCCGGAAGATTAACTCCCAGCTGAATTAAGTGATTGTTATACCTGCATATTTTGAGTATGTGCTCACCGACAGTAACTATTCTCCTCCATCTTGCAGCTATAGAACTTATTGGAGACTTCATATCTCTCAATCCGGCATTTGCTTGAAATATTAATCTCAACTCCTGAACATCTCATATGCTCCATGACGCTCAAAACGCCGTTGAAGACCCGGTTCTAAGCCGTAAAGCATGGCACACCGAACTATAGAGTAGTCATCATCTGCTTTGCGTGACGCTCATAACTTCTCGCTCAAGATTCGCAGAGCCTGTACCCACCGGTGCTTCCAGACGTAATTTTCTCGCGCAGAATGAGGATAATCCTCGTTACGGACCCAATCCGTAATTGCTACCATCATCTTTCAACTTTGCTTTCTCAAGGAACGATTAAAATTCAACGGAACAACAGCAGAGCCATCTATCTACATTAAACATAGACAAGCAAAATACTATCGTGTACTAAGTTCATGATAAATTTAAGTTCAATTAATCATATTAAAAACTCCCACTTAGAGCATCTCTCTAGTCATCTAAGTGATCACGTGATCCAAATCAACTAAACCATGTCCG
>JAHIAM010021024.1:0-13031 GCA_021605205.1 Aegilops longissima | reverse complement strand
CAAGGCTGACTCCGGCCAAGGCCTCCCTTCCCGGGACCTCGCCCTCCTCCTCCGGACCTGCTTCCTCCAGCCTCGTCGCCTGCCATCCCCGAGCCCAACTCCGCGAAGTTCCTCCGACGTGCCTCGACTTCCGTGCAAGTCAACCGAATAGTAGATCATTTCATCTCATTGCATCATTTTATTTTGAGGTCATCTTGATTCCCGAAATGTTTGTTGCAGAGTGCTATGTGATGTTAGTTTCTGCTTTCTTAATGTAACATGCACTTTGTCATTTTGCCATGATTGATGTGTGCACCCTATGAATTTGAGTCCTACATGTGTTTTGTAATATGCCATGCCATCTTTCCAGGGGTGTATGCCATGTATTTTTGTGATCAATGTGGTGACTAGCACAAGCATGCAAAGTAGGCTTCCTGATGTTGCTGATTTCAGCCCTGTTCTGCTGATATTTTTATGCCATGTTAACTTGATGCTACAGAGAGATCCATGCATATTTTGAGATACTTCAGTAAGTATGTTTTGTTATACATGTCTTGCTCTATCCATCCATGTCCTTGTTTGAAATTATGGAGTGCCATAGCTTGAGTCAATCGAGCTCTACTTTTGCTATAAAATGTTCCTGGCAGGTTGTTTACATGTTATTCAATTTTGCCAAGGTTGTTGTAGTTGATCCGTGTATGCTATGATGTTGTTCTTACCATGTATAGCTTCTATGCCATGTCTTATTACTGTTTGTTGCCTTGCCATGCCATGTATTTCTCTGGGGTGAGTGGTTCAAGCTCACCAACATGCCTACTTATCGTTGTTCCTGCCATGTTTGAATCTGTTATATAACTTGCCATGTTTACATGGGTGCCATCATATTTTCTGATCCTTTTTGGCTTATGGTCAGTAAGGGACATTTGTTCTATACATTTAGTAGATTCATGCCATGCCTTTGTTTGCCATGATAAGTTCCTGTAACATGTTGTTTGATAGCTCTAAACATTGCAACCTGATGTTATTTCTGCCAAAGTCTGAAACTGTTATTATTTGCAATCTTGCCATGTGTGTTTGAGCATGTTCTAGTGGTTTATGGAGATAGCCCAGTGTTCATGTTTTGTAATGCTTTACCTGTACATCATGCCCATGCCTTTTGTTTTCTTGTTGAGGTCCTGTAACATGTTGTTTTGATGCTTGCAATATGCCTAGTTGCTGTTTTGGACAGATTGTTGTCATATCTTGTATAGAGTGTATGTGTTGAACCGTTGCTCCGTTTTGAGTGTGCTCTATATGAAACTTGCTTGATTTTTCATGTAGATTCATATTATCATGTTGCATCCTTGTTTTGAGGTGTTTGCTTGATGTTTGTATGCATTTTGCATCAATGCCATGTTTAACTTGTTTTGCTCATATCTTCTAGGCCGTAGCTCCGAATCTAATGAACTTTATATGTAACTTGACTAGAATCTCGTGTAGATCATTGTGGTGCATATTAACTTGCTGTTTAACAACTTGAACATAAAGTTATTCAGATCTGGACCAATTTCGAAATTTGCATATGAGGACTTACCGGAATTGTTATATGTTGTCTCCGCCTCATTTAAACTTGCTTTGATGTGTTGCTCTTGTTTGCATCATCTCTTGCCATGAGTAGCTTCATGTAGCCATGTCATGCATCATGCTTGGTTGAGCATCATGCCTTGTTCATGTGTGGAGTGTTTACTATGTTGTGTGCTTCTTCTTGTTAGTTCTGTTTGCTGCGATCGTGAGGATTCGTTCGTCACGCTTGGTTCGGCTTCATCCGTTCGTCTTCTCATGGACTCGTTCTTCTTCCCTGCGGGATTTCAGGCAAGATGACCGCTACCCTGGATCTCACTACTATCATTGCTATGCTAGATTGCTTCGTTCTATCGCTATGCTGCGCTACCTATCACTTGCTGCTCAAGCCATCCCAAATTGCCATGTCAGCCTCTAACCTGTTGCACCCTTCCTAGCAAACCATTGTTTGGCTATGTTACCGCTTTGCTCAGCCCCTCTTATAGTGTTGTTAGTTGCAGGTGAAGATGAAGTTTGTTCCTTGTTGGAACATGGAGATGTTGTTCCATCTTGGAACATGTTTACTTGTTGGGATATCACAATATACATTATTTTATTAATGCATCTATATATTTGGTAAAGGGTGGAAGGCTCGGCCTTATGCCTGGTGTTTTGTTCCACTCTTGCCGCCCTAGTTTCCGTCATATCGGTATTATGTTCCCGGATTTTGCGTCCCTAACGCGGTCGGGTGATTTATGGGACCCCCTTGACAGTTCGCTTTGAATAAGACTTTTCCAAGAAGGCCCAACATTGGTTTTACATTTGCCTCACCTAGCCTTTTTCCCTTGGGAGTCGCGCATCCCGAGGGTCATCTTTATTTACCCCCGGCCAATGCTTGTCTAAGTGTTGGTCCAAACTAGAGCCACTTGCGGTGCCGCCCGAGGCAACTTGGGGTATCGTCGGTTGCCGACGTAGTGTTCATCCGGTCGTGGCACGAGACGAGATATGTGCAGCTACTATCGAGGTGTCGGCACGCCGGAGGTCTTGCTGGTCTTGTTTTATTACGGTCGAATGTCTTGTAGCCGGATTCCGAGACTGATAGGGTCTTCCGGGAGAAGGAATATCCTTCGTTGATCGCGAGAGCTTATCATGGGCTAAGTTGGGACACCCTGCAGGTATAAACTTTCGAGAGCCGTGCCCACGGTTATGTGGCAGATGGGAATTTGTTAATATCCGGTTGTAGTAAACTTGAAGCAAACTCTTCTAAAATACACCAACCGTGTGCGTAACCGTGAGTGTCTCTTTTCGGGGTTGATCGAGAGGAGAACACGGTTTCTGGGTTATGTCTGACGTAAGTAGGAGTTCAGGATCACTTCTTGATCATTACTAGTTGACGACCGTTCCTTTGTTTCTCTTCTCGCTCTCATTTGCGTATGTTAGCCACCATATATGCTTAGTCGCTGCTGCAACCTCACCACCTTACCTCCTTCCTTTCCCATTAAGCTTTGCTAGTCTTGATACCCATGGTAATGGGATTGCTGAGTCCTCGTGGCTCACAGATTACTACACCACCAGTTGTAGGTACAGGTTTGCGATGATCATGACGCGAGAGCGATGTTTACTTGTGTTGGAGTTCTTCTTCTGCTTCTTCTTCGATCAGGGGATAGGTTCCAGGTCGGTAGCCTGGGCTAGCAGGGTGGATGTCGTTTGAGTTTCTGTTTATGTTTCATCCGTAGTCGGATGTTGTTCTCTTGTATATGATGTTGATGTATTCTTGTGGCATTTGTGCCTTATGTATGTATCCCCATCTATTATGTAATGTTGATGTAATGATATCCACCTTGCAAAAGCGTTTCAATATGCGGGTCTATCCTTGGTGGGACCTTCGAGTTCCTTTTGGATAGGGTCGCATATTGGGCGTGACAAGTTGGTATCAAAGCCTCGACCGACCATAGGAGCACCTTGATTGATCGTGTAGTTTGGCCGCAGTTGAGTCTAGAATAAAACTATTTTTGTAGTCTAGTTATATCGGAGAGTAGGAATTCTTTTTATTCCTCTGCCCCTTCGTCGCTCTGGTGAGGAATCTTGACGTAGGTGTTTTTAATTACTCCTCTTCCCCTTCAAAATTTTTCTTTAGGTTCACGCAGTTGGTTTTCCGGTAGTTGTTCCTCAGCTCTTTTCATCCGGTGCATTTCTCGTCAAGTTGACCCGAGTCTCTTCATCTTTGCAAGTTCAATCCTCAGCTATTTTCGATCGATGTTGTTTCCCTGTCCGAAGTTGTCTTTGTTTTTCCCACCCTCCCTCCCTGTTCTTCTTCTCGGAACCGGAGTCCGTAATCGAGTATCCATTCTACTCGTGCGAAGTCTTTGCTTTCTTTCCTCAATTATTTCAACCGGTGTTTTCTCTTCAAATTGTTCGTCGGTTCCCCCTTCCAAGTTGTCTTTGTTTTCCCGCCCTCCCACCCTCTTACTCCCGGAGCCTGAGTCTTTTTCGACCATCAGTTTCACTCGTGTCGAGCCTCTTCAGTCTTCCCTCAATCATTTCAACCGGTGAATTCTCGTCTCGTTCGTCATTCTTCATCCCTTTCTTTTTCCAGTGCACTCAATTCAAGTTTTTTTTTCGGGTTAATCATATTCTTTTCCCTCGGATCAAGCGTTCTCCTTGCTCATTCGCCTCTCGCCAGTTTATTCTTCCGGAGCTCAAGACATCTCAGAGATTCGTCTGTGTTCGAATTAATTCGAGGTTATGACCTCATTCAAATATTCCATTTGTTCCGGTGCATCATCTATCTATTCGTCATCCCTTTCCGACGGTGTTTTCTCTTCAGTGGGCCCTAACCCACAGGTCTTTTCCCAGGATCTTACCTGACTCTTCTAATTTCCCCGGAGTTATTCTCAAGTTCTTTTCGGGGTTTGACATAAGAATGAATTTCATCAGTCAGATGCCTTTTCAAGATCGATTTCAAATCATTTCTTTGTTGACTCAACGTCTTTGTTTTTCATTCTACCAGAGTATCTCAACAATTTTGGTGGTGTTTCTCGTCGTCATTTGAAGACCGAAGTAGATTTTCTCTTAAATCTTGTCCGTTCTCCCGAAGATTCGCGGTGCTAGCTCGATGTTATCATATCTAATTGTTTCCAGTTGTGCAATTCTTTTCATCCATCCGGAGTATTTCAGAAGTTGCTTTTCTGTTCCGATCATCCGGAGGCCATCTTTTCGGAAGATTTCTTCATTCTAAGTTTTCAGATTCGTTCTCCAATTATTCTATATCCGTGCCCCTTCGTTTGTCTCAATATTCTTCCGGTGCCTCGTTCAAGTGTTCTTTAATCAGCTCATGATCTCCTTTTTCTTTTGCATCTAAATTCCCTCGAACATATTTGTTCTGCTAATTCTTCCCGGTGATTCATTCTCTTTCGTCAGTCTTTGCCGAATTTCTTACGGTGGTTCTTTCAAGATTCTTTTTCCTTGATTATCATTTTAATTCATTCGTTCTTTCCGATCCTACCGGTGGTTCATGAAGACCTTCTCAAGGTGGCGCTATGTCACTTCTCAATTCTTTTTTCAAGAAGAATAAGTAAGATGCGAAATCCATTGCTTGTCATCAATTTAATTGGATGAAGGATAAGCATACAATAAATCTTATTCTTATTTCATCCAAGTGATTAATCCTTTTTCTTCGGGGTTTGTTCTTGAGGAATAAATTCTAATTCCAAGTTTTCTCATCTTTTCTTTCCGGAGTTCAAATTTCCTCGACCATCTCGTCGGAACCTCCGTCTAAATCAACGCAAGGCTTTAGTCTTATTCTTTCCTCCTCCATTCTATCTCATCACCTTTTGGTACCGGAGTTCTTCACGGTGGTTCTTCATGATTTAATTCTTTCTTCAAGGGTTCATCAAGATTTTGTTGGTGGAGTTCAAGTATCTTTTCTTCTCGCGTCTTGAAGAGCAAATAATTCTGCATCTTCTTCTGATGTGAAGTTTTGCATTTTCGCCATTCTCAGCTATTTAATCTTTTCCACTTGTGGTCGGCGATCAGCTCATAATTTTGAGATGTTTCCCATAAGTCCACATCAAGCTTATTCTTTTCGTTGTTGATTTTCTCAACAACTCCGTTCAAACCTTCCTTCTAAAGATGCTTTCAATTTCATTCGCGGCACAAGTTATCATTTTCTTCTCCGTTCTTTTCATTCAACTTTTTCAATTCTTTCCGGAGGTTTTGTGTCATGTCTTCATCAGGAGTCATTCCATCTCTGAAGTTCATGTTCTATTCCTCCATGTTTCAGCCGGAGTGCTGTCTAAATCCTTTCAGTCTTATTCGTTTCTTTTCTCATTCTAACCACTCTGGTTAGAACGAGTCGTTTCATAGTCTATCTGATTCCGTGAGCTTTCGATTCTCGTCATTCTCGTCATTCCTCTCTTCTTCTCGAGTGCTCTCGATTCTTTGCTTCTTCTCTTGAGTTTTTGTTTCACCTCATCCCTTTTTCCTTCCGTCTCGGTCCTAAGATCTCGGGACGAGATCTCTTGTTAGTGGAGGAGTGTTGTAACGCCCCGGATTCGATGCGCCAGGTGTCCGCCAGTTATTTGCCGTCGTTGCCATGTCATGTGCTTGCGTGTCTCTCTTTGCCATGTCATCATCTGCATTTTTATCATGTCATCATGTGCATTTCATTTTGCATACGTGTTCGTCTCATGCATCCGAGCGTTTTCCCCGTTGTCCGTTTTGCAATTCGGCACTCCTATGTCTCCCGGCGCCCCCTTTTACCTCTTTTTCATGTGTGGGTGTTAAGCGGTCTCGGAATGGACCGAGGTTTGTCAAGCGGCCTTGGTATAGCACCGTGAACCGCTGTCAAGTTTCGGATCATTTGGAGGTCGTTTGGTACTCCAACAGTTAACCGGTAACCGCAAAAGCCCTCTTTGAGTTGCAGCCCAACACCCTTCCAAAGTGGCCCAAAACCCACCTAACTCCTCTCCATGCTCTCGGTCGTTCGATCACGATCGCGTGGCAAAAACCGCACCTCATTTGGACTCTCCTAGCTCCCTCTACCTATATAAACACCTTCCCTCCAAAATCGCGGTCAAATCCTCCCGAAACCCTAAAATCGTCCACGCTGCTGCGCGGACATGTCCGTCCGGCCGGACGTCTCGCGCCGCCTCCCCGCCTACCCAGGAAGTGCCACGTGGCGCCTCTGCGCGCCGCCGCCCGCGGCCCGGCGAGCCCGGATCGGGCCCGCCTGCCCGGACCCGCCGCCGCCATGGAGCCGGAGCCCGCTTCGCCCGCCCTCGCTGCTTCGCCGCCCGGCGTGGCTGGCCGCCGCCGGTCGCCGGCGCTGCCCGATCCGGCCGCCGCCT
This sequence comes from Aegilops longissima, assembly GCA_021605205.1. Taxonomy (NCBI): domain Eukaryota; kingdom Viridiplantae; phylum Streptophyta; class Magnoliopsida; order Poales; family Poaceae; genus Aegilops; species Aegilops longissima. Next base: position 6,165 of record JAHIAM010021024.1, on the reverse strand, counting down.
CGGCCCGCCACCGAGTCCGCCGCCTCTCCGCCGCCGCCCAGCCAACCCCGATCGCCGCCTCGCCCGCCTCGCCCGTGGCGCTTCGCCTCGCCGGGCGTGACCACCGCCGCCGCCCGCCGCTCCGGTGAGTCGGCCGCGCCTCCTCCGGCCTCCCCTCGCGCCGCCGCCCGCCTTCCGACCGAGCCGCCCGCCTGATGGCGCCCATGGCCGCCGCCCTCTGTCGCCGGCGACCGCCGCCTGCGTGCCGCCCTCGCCGGAGTTCCCTGGCCCGATCCACGAGGGTGGATCAGATCCACCGGCCCTCCCATCCAAACGGCTTCCCCGAACCCGGATCTCTCCGTCCCGAACCACCTCGTCCCGGTTGACTTTCCTCCCCCCTCTGTTTTTTTCACTAAGTCCCCGAAATTGTTGCATATTTTGTTGCATTTTCATCGCATCATAACTCTGCATCCGTAGCTCCGTTTCGTGCGTGTAATATGTCAAATTGTTCGTATCGAATAGTAGATCATTTCATCTCATTGCATCATTTTATTTTGAGGTCATCTTGATTCCCGAAATGCTGTTGCAATAGTGCTATGTGATGTTAGTTTCTGTTTCTTAACAGAACATGCACTTTTGTCATTTTTGCCATGATTGATGTGTGCACCCTATGAATTTGAGTCCTACATGTGTTTTGTAATATGCCATGCCATCTTTCCAGGGGTGTATGCCATGTATTTTTGTGATCAATGTGGTGACTAGCACAAGCATGCAAAGTAGGCTTCCTGATGTTGCTGATTTCAGCCCTGTTCTGCTGATATTTTTATGCCATGTTAACTTGATGCTACAGAGAGATCCATGCATATTTTGAGATACTTCAGTAAGTATGTTTTGTTATACATGTCTTGCTCTATCCATCCATGTCCTTGTTTGAAATTATGGAGTGCCATAGCTTGAGTCAATCGAGCTCTACTTTTGCTATAAAATGTTCCTGGCAGGTTGTTTACTTGTTATTCAATTTTGCCAAGGTTGTTGTAGTTGATCCGTGTATGCTATGATGTTGTTCTTACCATGTATAGCTTCTATGCCATGTCTTATTACTGTTTGTTGCCTTGCCATGCCATGCATTTCTCTGTGGTGAGTGGTTCAAGCTCACCAACATGCCTACTTATCGTTGTTCTGCCATGTTTGAATCATTATATAACTTGCCATGTTTACATGGGTGCCATCATATTTTCTGATCCTTTTTGGCTTATGGTCAGTAAGGGACATTTGTTCTATACATTTAGTAGATTCATGCCATGCCTTTGTTTGCCATGATAAGTTCCTGTAACATGTTGTTTGATAGCTCTAAACATTGCAACCTGATGTTATTTCTGCCAAAGTCTGAAACTGTTATTATTTGCAATCTTGCCATGTGTGTTTGAGCATGTTCTAGTGGTTTATGGAGATAGCTCAGTGTTCATGTTTTGTAATGCTTTACCTGTACATCATGCCCATGCCTTTTGTTTTCTTGTTGAGGTCCTGTAACATGCAAGGTTGGAAAAAGCGGTAGGCGTAAGCGAGGCGGTTGGCCTTCGCCTAGTGCCTAGGCGGTGCCTAAGCGCCCTAGGCGCGGCCTAGGCGGTAATATAGTTTTACTCGTAGTGTATTTGTGATTCTTATATGGGTGTTGATATTAGTTTAGGGCATATAAATAAGTTCATTATTGTCTACAACCATTGGAATATAACCTGTTTGGCATATCAGTGCAGTATGTGGCATGATTTCTTGCTTGGGTAGGAAATTCCTTGCTTGCACTGCCTAGAGCACCATTTATGCCCTAGGCGAGGCGTTTGTCCATTGCCTAGCGCCTAGGCGTGCCTAAGCGCCTCCTAGGCACTGCCTTTTCCAACAGAGGTAACATGTTGTTTTGATGCTTGCAATATGCCTAGTTGCTGTTTTGGACAGATTGTTGTCATATCTTGTATAGAGTGTATGTGTTGAACCGTTGCTCCGTTTTGAGTGTGCTCTATATGAAACTTGCTTGATTTTGCATGTAGATTCATATTATCATGTTGCATCCTTGTTTTGAGGTGTTTGCTTGATGTTTGTATGCATTTTGCATCAATGCCATGTTTAACTTGTTTTGCTCATATCTTCTAGGCCGTAGCTCCGAATCTAATGAACTTTATATGTAACTTGACTAGAATCTCGTGTAGATCATTGTGGTGCATATTAACTTGCTGTTTAACAACTTGAACATAAAGTTATTCAGATCTGGACCAATTTCGAAATTTGCATATGAGGACTTACCGGAATTGTTATATGTTGTCTCCGGCCTCATTTAAACTTGCTTTGATGTGTTGCTCTTGTTTGCATCATCTCTTGCCATGAGTAGCTTCATGTAGCCTTGTCATGCATCATGCTTGGTCGAGCATCATGCCTTGTTCATGTGTGGAGTGTTTACTATGTTGTGTGCTTCTTCTTGTTAGTTCCTGTTTCGTTGCGATCGTGAGGATTCGTTCGTCTACGCTTGGTTCGGCTTCATCCGTTCGTCTTCTCATGGACTCGTTCTTCTTCCCTGCGGGATTTCAGGCAAGATGACCGCTACCCTGGATCTCACTACTATCATTGCTATGCTAGATTGCTTCGTTCTATCGCTATGCTGCGCTACCTATCACTTGCTGCTCAAGCCATCCCAAATTGCCATGTCAGCCTCTAACCTGTTGCACCCTTCCTAGCAAACCATTGTTTGGCTATGTTACCGCTTTGCTCAGCCCCTCTTATAGTGTTGTTAGTTGCAGGTGAAGATGAAGTTTGTTCCTTGTTGGAACATGGAGATGTTGTTCCATATTGGAACATGTTTACTTGTTGGGATATCACAATATACATTATTTTATTAATGCATCTATATATTTGGTAAAGGGTGGAAGGCTCGGCCTTATGCAGTGTTTTGTTCCACTCTTGCCGCCTAGTTTCCGTCATATCGGTATTATGTTCCCGGATTTTGCGTCCCTAACGCGGTCGGGTGATTTATGGGACCCCCTTGACAGTTCGCTTTGAATAAGACTTTTCCAACAAGGCCCAACATTGGTTTTACATTTGCCTCACCTAGCCTTTTTCCCTTGGGAGTCGCGCATCCCGAGGGTCATCTTTATTACCCCCGGCCAATGCTTGTCTAAGTGTTGGTCCAAACTAGAAACCACTTATGCGGTGCCGCCGAGGCAACTTGGGGTATCGTCGGTTGCCGTATGTAGTGTTCATCCGGTCGTGGCCTCGAGACGAGATCTGTGGCGGCTACTATCGAGGTGTCGTCGACGCCGGGAGGTCTTGCTGGTCTTGTTTTATTATGGTCGAATGTCTTGTAGCCGGATTCCGAGACTGATCGGGTCTTCCCGGGAGAAGGAATATCCTTCGTTGATCGCGAGAGCTTATCATGGGCTAAGTTAGGACACCCTGCAGGTATAAACTTTCGAGAGCCGTGCCCGCGGTTATGTGGCGATGATGGAATTTGTTAATATCCGGTTGTAGTAAACTTGAAGCAAACTCTTCTAAAATACACCAACCGTGTGCGTAACCGTGAGTGTCTCTTTTCGGGTTGATCGAGAGGAGAACACGGTTTCGGGTTATGTCGGCGTAAGTAGGAGTTCAGGATCACTTCTTGATCATTACTAGTTGACGACCGTTCCTTTGTTTCTCTTCTCGCTCTCATTTGCGTATGTTAGCCACCATATATGCTTAGTCGCTGCTGCAACCTCACCACCTTACCTCCTTCCTTTCCCATTAAGCTTTGCTAGTCTTGATACCCATGGTAATGGGATTGCTGAGTCCTCGTGGCTCACAGATTACTACACCACCAGCTTGCAGTACAGGTTTGCGATGATCATGACGCGAGAGCGATGTTTACTTGTGTTGGAGTTCTTCTTCCGCTTCTTCTTGATCGGGATAGGTTCGGTCGGCAGCCCGGGCTAGCAGAGGTGGATGTCGTTTGAGTTTCTGTTATGTTTCATCCGTAGTCGGATGTTGTTCTCTTGTATATGATGTTGATGTATTCTTGTGGCATTTGTGCCTTATGTATGTATCCCCATCTATTATGTAATGTTGATGTAATGATATCCACCTTGCAAAAGCATTTCAATATGCGGGTCTATCCTTGGTGGGACCTTGAGTTCCTTTTGGATAGGGTCGCATATTGGGCGTGATATTTTTTACTCCTCACCTTCGTCGCTCTCGTAAGGAATCTTGACGTAGGTGTTTTGAATTACTTCTTCCCTTCAAATTTTCTTTAGGATCACGCAGTTGGTTTTCCGATCGTTGGTTCTCATCTCTTTTATCCGTGCATTTTCGCCAAGTCGACTCACCATCTTCATCTTTGAGTTCAATCTCGCCTTCCTCCGACGCCGTTGTTTTTCCTTGTCCGTTGTCCTTGTTTTTCCCATTCCTCCCTTCTTCTCGAACCGGAGTTCATAATCGAGTATCCATTCTACTCGTATGAAGTCTTTGCTTCCTTTCCTTAATGATTCAACCGTGTTGTCTCTTCAAGTTATTCATCGGGTTTCCTTCCAAGTTGCCTTTGTTTTCCCGCCTCCCACCTTTTTCTTCCCGGAGTTTGAGTCTGTTTCACCATCAATTTCATTCGTAAGTGAGCCTCTTCGTCTTCCTCAATCATCTCAACCGTGAATTCTGCCTGCTCGTCATTCTTCATCCCTTTTTTTCCGTGCACTCAACTCAAGTTTTTCGTGTTGATTATATTATTTTCCTCGCTCAACAGTTCCCCTGCTCGCTCGCTCTCGCCAGCTTTATCCTTCCGAGTGTTCAAGACATCTCAGAGATTCGCCTGTTCCAATTAATTCGAGGCTGTCACCTCACCAAATATTTCAGTTCTTCCGCATCATCTATCTGCTCATCATCCCTTTCCAACGGTGTTTCTTTTAGTGGGCCCTAACCCAGTGTCTTTTCCTGTGATCTTACCCACTCTTGTAATTTCCCGAGCGATTCCCAATTCTTTTCAAGTCCGACGAAGTATGAATTTCATCACCGATGCCATCTCCAAGATCAATTTCAATCATTTCATTGTTGGCTCAACCTCTCTGCTTTTCATTCTCCCGAGTATCTCTTTAATTTTTGGTGATGGTTATCGCCATTTGAAGACCAAGTAGAGTTTCTTAAATCTTGACCGCTTCTCCTGAGGTTCATGGTGCTAGCTCTATGTTATCCTATCTAATTGTTTCAGTCTTGCAAATTATTTTCATCCATCCGAGTATTTCAGGTGTTGCTTTCGCTCGATCATCCGAGGCCATCTTTTGGATTATTTCTTCGCTTCAAGTTCTCACTTGCTCTCTATAGTTGTACCGTGCTAGTTCAGTTCTCTTTTTCCCAAATTCCTCAAGTATCTTCGTGTTTTTCTAATTCTTTCCGCGATCCGTTCTTCTCTATGTTCATTTTCATTTTCACGTGGTTCGCTCAAGACTCTTTTCCTTCACTATCATTTTAATTCATTCGCTCTTTTCAATTCTACCGTGGTTCATGAAGATCTTCTTAAGTTTGCGATATGTCACTTTCAATTCTTTTCAAGAAGAATAAGTAATATGCTAAATCCATTGTTGGTCATCAATTTAATTTGATGAAGGATAAGCATACAATGAATCTTATTCTTATTTCATCCAAGTGATTAATCCTTCCTTTGGAGTTTGTTCTTGATGGATAAATTCTAGTTCCAAGTGTTTTCATATTTTCTTATCCGAGTTCAATTTTCTACCATTTCGTCGAACCTCCATCTAAATCATCGCAATGCTCATCTTATTCTTTCATCCTTCAATTTTATCTCATCATCTTTTGTTACCGGAGTTCTTCATGGTGGTTCTTCATGATTTAATTCTTCTTCAAGAGTTCATCAAGATTTTGTTGGTGGAGTTCAAGTATCTTTTCTTTCCGCCTCAAGTGCAATTAATTCTTCATTTTCTTTTCAAGTGGAGTTTTGCATTTCTTCGCTTCTTCTAAGTTATCTAATCATTTCCGCTTATGCTGGTTATCAGCTCATAATTTCTGAGATGTATCCATAAGTCCACGACAAGCTTATTATTTTCATTGTGGATTTTCTCAACAACTCCTTTTAAACCTTCCTTCTAAAGATGCTTTCAATTTCATTCATGGCAGTTGTCATATTCTTATCCGTCTTTTCATTCAACTTTTTCAATTCTTTCC
>JAHIAM010021022.1:0-15331 GCA_021605205.1 Aegilops longissima | reverse complement strand
AAGGTTGCTACGAAGGACCAGGCTCGCTGTCACCCAAGAGAGGCCGCTGACATCTCCGCAAGCACGCCGCAAATACCGCGGTGGTTTCCTGGGGGTCGTGGGCGCACTTCTCCAGCGCGGGTGCAAGCGCCCGCAGCCTGGGGGGGCGCTTCCTCGTTGATGCTTCGCCGCCGCGGCCGCAGTGGATCGGGTGAGGTATGTCGCCTTTCGCCACTCAGCCGCCCAGGGTCCCACTCGCCGACGCGTTTCTCTCGGAGTTCGTGGTGGGAACAGAAAATTCGCATGTGTTTGGGTTCCAGCTCCCATGCTTCTTTGCGGGTGCACTGCCGGCCGGGGATCCGCCGGCCTCTGGCTATAGGCCGATGGCTGCTACAGGAGGGCCTCGTGGGTGGAGGTCGAGGTCACCTCCACCGCAACGCGGTTCCTAAACTGGTGGCAGTTTGCTCGCTCTGACGCATCGGCCCGCAGGTAGGTGTACCGTCCACTTCAGGCATGATGGCGCCAGACCCTTACGCCGTGGTCTCAGGGCGGCAGAAGGTGGCGCATCAAGAAGTCACGGAGAGCGACATCATCGACTATGTCCACCCCTCCGATAACGAGCAGATCTACATATGAGGTAACATTCCAAATAGCGAAATGCAAGTTTCTCAAGGATGGTCTTGAAGCTCTCCAAGAGGGCGGCTCCTCCTTCGGGGAGAGCACAAGCGACGGTGACTACGATGAGCCGCCACACAGTTCTAGCTCGGACTGGGAGGGTGATAAGATGCCTCACGACGCACTGGTGCCACGAGGAAGACTCCACCGAGCTCGGGCACTGCTGGAGCGAGTCCTGTGCTGGACTGCTAGAAGTCGCATTTCCGCCTGCTGTCGGTGTCAAACCGGGCGGATCTCGGTAGGGGGTCCCGAACTGTATGCGCCTAGGCGGATGGTAACAGGAGACAAGGGACACGATGTTTTTACCTGTGTTCGGCCCTCTCGATGGAGGTAAAACCTTACTCCCTCGCTTGATTAATATTGATGATATGGGTAGTACAAGAGTAGATCTACCACGAGATCGTAGAGGCTAAACCCTAGAAGCTAGCCTATGGTATGATTGTTGTTCGCCCCACGGACTAAAAACCCTCCGTTATATAGGCAATCAAGAGGGTTAGGGTTACATGTAGTCAAGTTACAATGGTAGGAGATCCGTGATATCCAGATCGCCAAGCTTGCCTTCCACGCCAAGGAAAGTCCCATCCGACACGGACGTAAGTCTTCAATCTTGTATCTTCATAGTCCGGAGTCCGCCAAAGGGTGATAGTTCGCTATCCGGACACTCCCCTAATCCGGACTCCTCAAGAGCTCCCTCTAACCAGGCTTCAATGACGACGAGTCCGGCGCCAGATTGTCTTCGGCATTGCAAGGCGGGTTCTTCTCCAAACTTCATGTACCATTGAATAGTGTCCCGCTTCTCGTAAATATCGCGCCCTTGGCTTCCACGCCCAATAATGGCCATCTTCCACGTGTTGAACGTAATGCGAAAAGCCGTGGTATTTTTACATTTACCCCCTAGCTGCGCAAATGAGCTGCCTATATAAGAGACGAGGATCTAGATCCGAATCACACCATCTTCCCTCTTCAGGAAGCTTTCATCGGAGCAAGATCTGATGTAAATCCATTCCATCATGGATGGGCCGACGCTGCCTCCTTCTCGCCTCCCAAATCCTCAGCCTAGAGATTGGGAGAGATGCTCCGTCCCGACACAGCTGAGCTAGTGACGCCCAAACCAAGGGATTTCTTTCCCCAGCCTTCATGGTTCCTAGGTTCGAGCTGACTCGCCACCTATAAGGGCGGAAAACAAGCGGAGAGCGCCCCGTCCCCTCCCAAGGAGAGCGGTTAGTGCCTTTGTCCCTTATTTGATAAGAGGGCCTCGGATTTCCAATTCATCCGCTTTCTCCTGGGGCCTCGGAGTTCTATGGCCTCCAGCCAGTACAACCCACGCCTGCCTCCATTCTGCATATTGCTGGGCTTGCGTGGCCCTTTGCGTAGCTGTTTTGGGCATCGAGGCTCATTTCGCCAGTGGAAGAGGTTGTTCTCGCCGCACCCCGCTCTCTGGAGGGGTCGATATATCAAGTGGGCGGAGCTCAACTATGGCGATCGCGGACCGGATATCTATCCGAACCCTCAAGAAGGCGCCCCAAGACTGGCTTCTGAATGGTTTATATAGAAGATGTCTCGCCGACTGCTCGATCGGGCTCCTGAGTTCAAGAATGCTCCTTTGAAGAAACGCCTAAGTTGGCGCCACGAGCCCCTCGTGAGGGAAATGACAGGACGCCTTTACCGATGAGCCAATAAGGTTGTTGGCTCATTCGGACCGACCATGATCGGGTCATGGCCACATGCATTATGCGGGGTGCAGCCAAGATAGAGGCCACCCCATGTGGGATTTCAACGGGAGGATGATGCCACCCATGGCCGTAAGGGGCCGGATCTCACGCGATCTAATGAAGACCTTGTCCGCATTGTACAAGGGAGAAGAGGAGGAATTTCTTCATGTCAATCCACAAGACGGGGTTTCTATGAACAATCCCCCAAGCCGGTAAGCGGACATTCTTTTTGCCCATCCGATCCATATTCCCATAGTCAAGTATCTCTATTTTGTGATTTCGACGCAGAACTGCGCCAGCCGTGAAGGATATAAACAGCCTGCCTCCACAACCCGAAGATCCTAACGGTTCCTCGATCCGCCTCCCAAGAGGATCCGACATATCGGTGGAGCTGATTGATGGGGTATTTCACCAACCGAGCATTGATGATGCCCTGTTGCTATTACATACCGACACCGAATACTTCCAATTTCGCAGTAATCGAGGACCGAAGCCCCAATACTTTGAGAATGATTCATCCGTGCTTATTTTTATCACCGATGTACCAATGGTGTTTTGCGGTGGGAGCCTTTGAGGCGGAAGGCCGAATGGCGTGGCTAGCCAACAAGGCAGCACGGCCCAAGAAAGCAAAAAGAAGTGCGGAACGGATTGAAACGCCGACGCAACGGTATGGCGGTATGTCTTATTCCCGTGTTTTATTCCGAAGGCATATTAATGCTCGTGTTTCTTCAGGAAAAAGAGCGCCGCGGACTATATCCAAGAGGTTGCAATCGAAGCCCGCCAGCCAGCTCCAAAGCCGTGCCTGTAAACGGAGGCGAACACGTAGGCGTAAGGCCGGATGCTCCTCCGACAGAGGATGCCGACAGACCGTCCGCCACCAACTCCGAGGTGGAGAGTGCTATGAATCACAAAGGCCGCCGACAATTCTTCTTCGGATACATGTTTCTCCCAAGAGGCATTGAACGCCTTCAATTGGAGATGCGACTCGCGTCAGCCAAGATGGTCTAGCCAGAGCCACGAGCAAAGATGTAAAAGACATACGAGTGAGTAAATTTAATAGCTTATATATGCCAAGAGCCTCCGAGACTTGAAATAGTTAGAATAACTGATTTAAGGATCATTTATTGTGCAGGATTCACATAAAAGAATACCCAACTGTCCCAGTGAGCTTGAAGAGTGCAAAGCCCAACTTGAGGCCACACAAGCCGCTGCATGGGAAGCCAAAGAGACCCCTAACCGTAATATACGCTTAAAGTATAAGTATGTTGTGAAGCTGCGGCGTGTATAAGTCTAACAATAACATTGCAGATGGCGCTGGGTAGATCCGGACAAGCAACAGTTTTTGCAACCGTTAAAGGTCAAGCGAGAACGTGCTTACATAGGGGTGAGGCAGGAGAAAAATAGTTCCAAGATGCCAACACCCAGCTGGGTGAGGAACTAAAAGATGTTCGTGCTCAGTACTGTCTCTGACTAAGTATGAGAATCAGCGGCTTCGACGCTGCATTTTAAGTAAGTGCTTAAACGAACTTTAAAAAATAGTTTGGCGAGGAAGTCAGCTAACGTGAGTTATGTCTCAGAGGTATGCTCACCAGTGCCGCCCCAGAGGAAATGCCCGTGTTCTACGGGTGACCTTCTTCCCGAAGTTTACAACCGCATGAACGAAGTTCGGCAGTGTGATGAAAGGCGCCGCCTGTGCCTTGTGGCCATCTCTGCTCCTGCTCAAGGCCTTGGGGAGCTTGCAGAGGCTCCAGGAGCGGGCCGGTAAGCCCGACATGGAAGATATCGGGTCTGGCACAAGGCGCCAGGAGGCCTCGGGCCATGGTGAAGACGCTGTACACGGTTAGGCTGACCCAAACGACATGGCCGAGGTCGGACCTGTGGGGTTCATGGGAAGGAGATCCCTCAGAGCTTAGTATGGCAGGTAGAATTGGCCGAAGTATTCCTACAGGACTGTAGAACTAGACAGCCTGTTAGATGGCATTGAAGAGGAATACAATCACCAAATTGACTATGTAATTTAAGGTGACATGTAAAATGCCTTCTAGCCGGATTGTAGATCGCTTGTCATAGCGACCTTTTCGCTTCAACGTCGGGACCCATAGTCCTGAGTGTGTCCGAATACCTCGCGGTTATATAAAAACCGAGGCATGCGTGGAGACCAAAGCGAGGGTCATTAGTGCTTTATCGCATAAGTGCCCAACTAGTTATGTTATATTACATGGTTAGTAAGAAACATCTTCCAGGAGAATAGTTCCGTTAGGGGTTCTTTCTCGAGGCATGCCCTAAAGTGCATGTCCGATCAATAAAAGCGTAAAAACATCCGGGGCAGATAAATAAATAGGTAAGAAATCTTTCTTTTAGTTCACCGATCAATATTCTCTTAAGAACGCTTAGCTTTGGCTTCACCCACTTAAGGTACACATCCGCTGACCCCGCAGTAATAATCGAGAGGTGCTCCTTTACCACCTAGCCAACAATCGGAACTAGGGGTAAGCATGAGCCAGCAACCCAGCTTGGCCAAAACTTAAGTCATATCGATGCACATAATGGTGAATAAAAGGTACATGCGAAGTGTGACATATGTATTGGGCATGAAGCCCTTATAAATAAGCTTTCGTGAAAGAAGCCCCAAGTACAAGTGAGCGGATAGCATGTCAAGTCTAAGGCGAATAATGCGCTAAAGCTCTTCAAGGCGGGAAAAAGGAGGAGAAGGAGAAAAAATACAAGACAGCTAAAGTATAAAATATGGACAGAGGAAGGAGACGAACCTGTAATCCGCCTCTAGGCGAGAATCTTCGGAGACGGGCTGCGCTCCATGGGTTTGACTCGAGTCGGTTATCCGATGCATCTCGCAGACGGTACGCCTTCCACCGGTCAGACTTGGTCAATGATAAAGGACCTTCCCATTTGGGCTTGAGTTTGTCCTTTTTCTTGTCCGCAAAGAAGAGAACTAGCTCGCCAACATTGTAAGTTTTGGCCCGTTCCGCTTTGATATCTTCGAGCCTGTTATTGATAGAATGCGGAACGGGCTTTTGCTACATCATGCTCCTCCAAGGCGCTCCAACTGTCCCGCCGATCGAGCTCGGCTTCTTTCTTCGCATACGCGCACGCCGAGGTGAGTCATGAATTATGTCGCAGGGCAGAACTGCCTCTACGCCAGATACCATAAAGAATGGTGTGAATCCGGGTCGTAGCGATTCGGTGGGTCCGCAGCCCCTGTGAGTACGGAGTCGAAGCTCCTCTACCCAAAGGCGTGTGCAGGATTCCTTGAGGGACCGCACTAACTGGGTTTGATGCCTCCATGCATTAGACCATTTTCTCGCTCAACCCGAATCGTTAGTTTGAGGGTGATAGATCAAGCGTAGTCGAGCTTGATGCCCATGTTTTGCACACCGTAGTTTGACCTCGCGGGCCGAAAGTTCGTGCCGTTATCGTGATGATGCTATGGGGACACCGAACGGTGTACTACCCTCGATATGAAGTCTATCACCTGTCCGGATTCGCCGCCTTAACAAAGCTGGCCTCTATCCATTTGGTGAATTTATCCACCATGACCAAGAGGTATTTTTGCTTGTGGGTTCCCCTTTAAGGGGTCCAACCATGTCAAGCCCCATCGCTAAGGGCCAGGTGATGGGTATAGTTTTGAGGGCGGGTGGTATGTGGCTTTGATTAGCAAAGAGTCTGGCATCCGACGCATCGCTGGACTAAGTCCTCAGATCTCGCCTCGCCGCTCGGCCAATAAAATCTGTGGTATGAAGGCCTTGCTTACAAGGGCCCGGCTGCGCATGGTGCCCGCCGAGTCCGCATGAATTTCAGCCAGATTATTCCGCCTCTTCCTCTTCTGGAGATACACCTTTGAAGGACTCCGCAGTGCTTTTTCTTATAAAGCTCTCCTCATGGACCTTATAGGCTTTAGATCGCCGCAGACTATGCAATGGGCCTCGCTTTTGGTCTCTCGAAGTTCCTGCCTAGTTAGGTAGGCTAGGAATGGTTCTGGCCCACGGGCAATGACTGCCATTATTACATGGGCTGAGGGTGTTATTTCAAGCGTAATCCACCAACCGGTCGAATGTTCTGTCGTGGGGGCAAAGGCGTTGGGTACGGGTTGTTATTTCCGGACTCTCCTCCCATAATACGGATGGCTTGAACAGCTCTTTAGGAAGATGTTGGGGGATCGCATCGCGCTTGCGCCGATGCGTGCCAACACGCCTCACTGCCTGGTTGTTATCCGGCTATATGGTGAAATTCGAGCCCCTCAAACCGAAATGACATTTTTAGGACGCATTTGCGATAAGCTGCCATTTTCGGATCCTTGGCATCAAAGTTCCATTTATTTGGGATATCGCGAGGTTCAATCTCAAGCACCTCTAGGCGTTGAATGCCCATGGAGACCGCCATCCGGAGACCATGTAGAAGGGCCTCAGATTCGCCGCGTTGTTGGAGTCCAGATACATTATCTCGGAGTACGTATTGAACTAGATCTCGGTTGGGGACGTTTAACGACGCCAGCTCCCAGTCCCAGCCAACATTTTGGAGCCGTCAAGTGTATTATCCAGTTGGAATATGCGCCGCATTTTTAGGAGTTCGTTCGTCCATTCGGCGATTAAGTCGCCAAAACTTATGTAATTTCTGAATAGCTCGCCGTGGCTTATAGGTTATGTCGAACGGAGGAGCTCAATGGCCCATTTGGCAATCCCCCTGGTCGCATGCGTTGTTTATAATGTCATTAAGAGGTACTCGAGGCTATCAAGTTATCGAACACTCTTGAAAGTAGTGTCGCAGCTTCCGGATGCTATAAACACCGCAGACGCTATCTTTTGATAATGCGGTACCGTGACTTGCATGGAGTTAGGACAATGGACACGTAGTAAACTGGTTTTTGAAGGGGAACTTGTGTCCGTCCGCTTCGCTCGACAACGAGCACCGCGCCTTACAACTTGATGAGTTGCTGATGTATAATAGCATTGGTTCGCCCATGTTGGGCGCCACGGACCGGTTTGTTGCCAATATGGCTTTATTTCTTCGAGTCCGTCATATGCATCCGTCCACTCAAGTGTGTCTTGGCAAGGCCGAGGAGGCGATAAAGGGTAATGCTTTTCTCCCAACGGAGATAAAGGGCTTAGAGCCGCCACGCATCCAAATAATTTTGTATTTGTTTGAGGTCTTTGGGATATCCAATTGTGACAGAGCTCGGATCTTGGCTGGGTTTGCTTGAATTCTAATCGGATACAATGAAGCCCAAGAGCTTTCCGCTGGTACGCTCAAAACGCATTTTTCCGGGTTGAGCTTGATGTCATATGTTCGAGATTATCGAATGTGAGCCTCAAGTCGCCTACTAGGAGTTTCGACATGCTTGCTTTTGACGCACTCACATTGTCTACGATGCCTCCACCGCTTTGCCGATCTGGTTTGCCGACATGTCTCAATCATGCGCCGATATGTTGCGCCAAGCTTTTTGGAGCACGAAGGGCATTGTGTTGAAGCAGCAATGAGCTATATGGAGTGATGAATGCCGCTATGCTTGGTCAGGCTCGCCATCTTAATTTGGTGGTAGCCGAGTATGCGCCGAGGAAGCACAATGAATCGTGGTTCAAAGGTAGCGCCGATAATTTGATCGACGCGGGAGGGAAGGGATCCTTTGGGCAATCCTTTGTTGAGGTCCTTGAAATCGACACATAGGGCGCCGTGATTTGTCCCTTCTTGGTACCATCACCAGGTTTACAGCCAGTCCGGATGTTTTATATCTCCGATGAATCCGCCTCCAATAGTTTGGCTAGCTCCTTCCCATGGCCTGCCTCTTGGGTTCGGAGAAACGCCAAGAGCCTGTTTGATCGGCTTTGAACTTTTTAGGATGTTTAGGCTGTGCTTCGCCAGTCGGGCGGGATTCCTGGCATGTCCGAAGGGGTGCCGTGGAAAATGTCCCAATTTTCAAGAGAATCTTTCTTAGATGCGCGCCTACATCAGGATTTAATTGTGCCCGGCTGGAGGCCGCTTTTTGTAGGGTCTCAAGGATGGACTTGAATTTGACTATTTCGCTCTGGCTGGTTTAAAGGAGGTGGACTTGGATCTCTTATCGAGTATCACATCGTCCCTATTCACCATGGAGCGCAGCTAGCCAGAGTTCCTCGCCGCTTAGGGCTTTGGATATTGCCTCAAGGGCCAGTGCTGCCGTCTTTACTTTTCGGGCGCCGGAGTGCTATGTCCGGTCACTAGCAAGAGTGATGATTCCATGGGCCCGGAATTTTGAGCTTCATGTACCCATAATGGGGTATAGCTTGAAAAATTGTGAATGCCTCTCGCCTCTAATAGAGGCGTGGTATCCGCTGAACGGGCCTAATTTGGAATGTGACCTCCTCGACCTGTAATTATCCTAAGGTGCGTCAACACCACATCCAAAGGTGATTTTTCCTCAGACAACGGCTTCCTGATCGGGATTATTCCTCTAAAGGTTGTGCTGTTTACTCAATGCGGCTCTAGTCTATTTCCATTTTCGAGGGTTTCCTCAGAATGAGGTTCAATCCACCGCCACCGGCCCATGAGTACCTTTGGTAAGGTAAAGCCGCCCACTATCTGACCGAGGACCAATGCGGCCGTGCTCGGGCTGTTCGAATTTAGGTTTGTCACCGCATTAAAGGTAATAGTCGTGTTACCCATGGGCTTTATTGTTGCTACTTGGTAGACTTCGCAAGGCTATGGAGTGTTCGCTCTCGCATATTATTTGATGCTAAAGTCTCTAAGACTGTTAATACCTATACTGGTATCCCTCGGGCTGGTGCTCTAGAGCTAGAAGCTTCGCCACTTTTTGGCTACCCGCCGTAGTATCCAACAATGCTCTAAGGCTATGGAGTTGGAGTGCTCTCCACTATGAATTTGCAGGTCCATTGAGCCATCCCTCCAAAGACGGTTCCATGCCCTATAGAGGGTTTTTGCTTTTTGTATTTAAACCTGTGTGTCATGGCGATGATGCACCTTTTATTTTGGACTCGGTTGTATTCAAGGCTCGGATTGTCCCAAAATCTTGTCTTGGTCTTCTGTGCGCTTTCCATCGCACAGAAGTTTTCGACTATGGACGCCAAGTCGGCAAAGCGTAATGTCACAGCAACTTATAGCGTTGAGGATCTCGCTGTCTGCGGCAATTATTGCAGAAGAATGAGATTGCGCCTCCTCGGCAGTCCTTTTTTACTCCTGTCCATAACCAGGAGGAATCTGCCCAAAGAATGGTAAATCGGACGCGCTGCTCTTGTCGACTTCTGAGATAGGTCGCTATGTTTGGGTGGGCGGTGGAATTAAATCCGTACTTCACCGATGTCGTGGACCCTGATTCCAAGTCACACCGACTCAGCCGGTAACACTCTTATCACTTTAAGTGCGCTTCACGCACGGTATTCCTATCGGTGTCGCCACCATGGCCCGGACCGCTAATGCCTTTTGGCTCATGTATATGATAGTGTCGCCAGCATCCACATGACAAAGAACTGGGCCGACATGGTTAGTCCTGGAATTTCAAAGCGGCGCTTAACTTATGGGGACAGCATACATGAATCACATCGAGCATGTCGGCTATCAACGATGAATTCGGCTGTAGCAATCGGCTAATGTGACTCCGCATTCCGGCTGTAGCAGGCTAGGCGGACTCGAATATCACCATGGACATTTCAAGGCGATGCATATAGGAACGGCGGAACACATGCCGCTAAATAGTGTCCAAGCAGTAGGCTGCTATTAGCGTGACTCGTGAACCGGGCTGTAGCGGACTAATATCGCCGTAAAAATTTAGACTACATTTCCCATATGAGAGGCTGCTAATGATAAACAACAAGTTTGTTCGATCCCACTCATACCAAGCATTTCAATCATACACGTAATATAGCGTCCATATGAGTAAATACAACAAGGCATCACAACAAAAACTCTACAACTCAAAGCATTTTATTTAAGAGGCCCGAGGAGCCATACATAACATATCCACACAGAGAGGGGTCACATGACCCAACACTCAAGTCATACAAACATACAAGCACATGCGAAGCAAACTAGTCTCGAGTACGACTTAGAAAGAAAGAAAGCTTGTTGAAGCCTTTCTATCTACAAAGGCCCTTCAGTTTCCTTGGATCACCACCGGGTGGCTAGTTCACCTCGCCGATGTCAAGGGTCTACATAAACCCACGGAGGGGGCAGTGTTGTCCTCCTAAAAACATTAATTACAAACATGAGTAATGGGGTACTCAAAGAAGTCTTACCATGTAATCCTATCATACATGCACATTTTCAAGAAGGTGGTGGAGTTATTTGCAAGAAGCCAGCCTTTAACTCTTCGCTGCTTAATCCTAATGTGATACCACTTGAAAAGCAGTTTGTCGCATTAATGCAGGCTGTTTAATCAACATCACAATACTCCACTGGTGGATCTCTCTCCACACCCACGAGAGGGCCATCCATGTACTCACACTTATCTTGGAGGCTTTAGTAGTATCCATTTACTTGTCTATGAACCCATATAGGCAACCTCTGAAGTCCTTTTCCGTGGACACGGCTATTCAATAGATCATATTAAACCTCAAGGGTGTACTTTCACACACGCCTCACCACTTACCACCGCTTACATTTACATGTACTGCAACCTTCAAGTTGTAGTTTAACGTGGGAAGTCGGCCACAGCCTACCTAAACACTCAAGTCCCTAGTCTAGGTTTATCGCCTATTCGGGTTCCATCCGCAGGAGTCTACCGAGGTTTCCCATACAGCCCTCGAACGATGTGTGCAGGGTTCCCAGATACCAAATTCCGGCACTCTGTGACACCGGGCCACGTGTTTACCGCAACACAACCCACCCCTAAGGTCAGCGCTATGCATGCCCCCAAAGATGCTACAAACACCGTAAACTACTTGCAGTAACCCCTGATCGAGAACAAGGGTGGTTAAGAAGTTTAGAGGGTCAATTACATGATCCCAATGCGTGGTAGTAACTGCTTCATGGATCACAAACACAGATCTCAGCCTAGGATCGGCTTCAATGAAACAACCCACCATGTACCTCTACATGGCCTCCCAACGATACTTTTACCAAAATGTGTTCAACACTTTCACTCGAACCAACACAACCTTTCACCGCAGTTCATCATCCCGATGAGCCAGCACCGACACAACTCTTAAGCATAGCAAGCATAGCATGGTAGGAATCAAAAACATGGCCTTAATCAACTCCTACACATACTAGTGGGTTTCACCTAGTTATCGGTGGCAATGACAGTCATGCAAAGGAAGCGGGTTCAACTACCTTATAAGACAACAAATTGAATCGTGTTGTCTTAATGCAGAAACAAGAGCGAAGCGAGAACATGGGTTTGTATCGAATGATCAATGGGTTGCTTGCTCGATGGAGTGGTGGTAGGATACCGCCTTCGCATCGGATATTCGGATTATCTCTGAGGCGTAACCTATCATTAAAAGCATATCAAAGTAAACACACATGGAAATATGCAACAATATGATGCATGCTATGACATGGCAATATGGATGTGTGTTGGCCTAATGCAAGCTGAAACAAAAGGGGATGAACTCATTTGAATCAAAGATTCAAATGCTAGCTCATTTAAACTAGTCCTAAAGGTGCATTTTCTTATTCTTCTTAAACAGCAAGGTTAACTTGTTTTATCATGCATGAAACCTGTACCAATGGATAGAATGGATTTTTCTGATCATTTTTCATATATAGATCTTTGCATTTGGAGTTACAGATTAAAAGTTATGAATTTTTGAAGTTTGAATTATATTCTGGAATTTCCTCTATTAGAATAAATCCAGAAATTAATTTATTAGCGCCGTAATGACGCCGTGGTCAACGGAGACGCCCTGTGTCAAACCTGACTGTGGGTCCAGGTGTCGGTAATTAGTTTACCTAAAGTTTAATTAAAACTAAACCTATTTAGTTACTGTGGTCGGGCCCCACCGCATCGACTCATCAAAGTCAACCAGGCCCACCGTGGTCAAAGTCAAAGTCGGCTGCCAGCCTCAGCGCGAGCGACGCGGCGGCGAAGTGAGTTTGGCTGCTTCGCAACCAAACGAGCCGCTGGAGGGTGGCTATGGGTAGTCGGGGACATGCCGCAGCTTCGGTGGAGTCGGTTGGGTCGGGCGCCGAATCGGCGCCGACGATTTACCTAGGGCGCACGGAGTTCGGCCGAAGCGAACTCGAGGCTAGGGGGTCGTGAGGTGCGGGAGTAGGTGGTTAGGTGCTACGTGACACCGAGAGGTGGCCGGAGGGTGACTGGAGCACGCTCGCGACGAGCTCCGCTGGGCGCGGGTGCGGTGAGCTCGCTCGTTGCTACACAGCTCGAGAGCGAGAGAAAGGGAGGGGAGATGGTTGCTCTGGGAACTCGACGGAACACTTGGTAAGGCCGGGACGGGCCGAGCGACGACGGCGTTGAAGGGGATCTCCGCGACGGTGATTCGGGCGAAGTGCGGTCGACTGGCTACTCGAGCACGCTGGGCTCGGCTAGCTCGGGACGAGTTTAGGGCGGCGGAGTTCCTAGACACGGTGAGGAGGAGCACGGACGGGGGAGCGGTTTACGGCGATGGTGCAGCGACGGGTGGCGCTGGCCATGGCGGGGAGCGCGAGAGAGGAGCCGGGAGGAAGAGAGGCGCCCGAGGGGTTCGGGGAGAGAATGGACGCAATCGCCGCGGCTGGGTGAGGGGAGCGGCGAGGCGGCGGCCAAAGCGCGTGGGACCCATGCGGTGCCTGCCGAACACTGCTTCGGCTCGCCGCACGAGCAAGCAGCCAGCGCCAGGTTGTTAGGGCCGGGCAGGTGGGCCGCAGAGGCGCCTGTAAGTTTCTATTTTGTTTTTCTTTTTCTATTTCTCTGCAACTTTGTGGAGTTTTTAAAATACTAAAACAGCTTCAAAAATCACCAAACTGCTCCTGGTCCATAGTTGGATTATTCCAACATGAAACATTTTGTTTGGGAATATTTGGGCATTTGAAATATTTAATATAATTTTAAATGATCAAACTCAAATAGTTATGATTTAATTCAAAGACCTTTGGATGACCTAGAAAATGGTGCACCACTTTGGCAAGAGGCTCAACCAAAGCAAAGATGATGATCATTTTGAAGGGCATTTGTTCATTGAAATAATTTTAGTAAACCCTAGTTGGATTAAAAGGGTTCTGGGGTTTCGTTTTCCCCATTTCAAATTCAAATGAATTTTAAACATGATGCACAAACTAATGCATGGTCTAACTAGGATGTGACAACTCACCCCACTCAAAAGAATCTCGTCCCAGATTTAGGATCCGCTAGAAAAGGGGATACTCAAGTCAAAGACGATCCTCCCTTTCCCAAGTTGCTTCTGCTCGGAATGGTTCACCATTGAACCTTTAGAAACCTGATATTCGACGCCGAGTGGTACGCCGGCTTGATCAAGAATACGAACGGGATATTCTCGATAGGTGAGGTTATCTTGAGATCAATGCGCTGTGGTCCACCTCACGGATAGGATCCGAGAAGCAACGCCGAGTTGGGAAACGGAAGACATCATGGACTCGAAAGATGCGGAGGTAGTTCCAATTGGTAGGCAACTCTCCTCGCTTGGCAAGAATGCGAAGGGTCCAATGTAACGAGGAGCCAACTTGCCTTTGATACCGAATCGATGGGTTCCTTCAAAGGAGTAACCCGGTAAGCCTTTCGCCAATTTCATAAGCCATAGGCTTATGCTTGCGGTCATATTGGCTCTTTGACGGATTGGGCTGTTTTCAATTTCACTTAACAACGCTAACTCGCTTCTTCGCTCGGATCATATCCGGCCAAAGAGTTGTCTCTCCCGGTTTCTACCGCTTAAGAGGCGCTCACATTTCGCCCATAAAGAACTTCGAAGGAGCTTTGCCAAGCTAGCTTGATAACTATTGTTATAAGCTTAACTCGCTAATGGAAGGCATTTCTCCCAATTCATGCCGAAGATATGACAAGCTCAAGCATATCCTCTAGGATTTGATTGACTCGCTCTACTTGACCACTTGATTGAGGATGGAAGGCGCTAAAGGAGAGACGAAGTTCTATAGCATTTTGGAAATTTCCCAAAATCGAGAGGTGAAGAGACTTCCACGGTCTCGAGTTAATCTCCAATGGAACACCATGAAGAGACACTATTCGAGAGATGTACAAATCAGCTAGCTAGCTAGCGTTATACTCTCATGAACGGTAGGAAGTGGGCTACTTGGAAAGACGATCGACGACAACGAAGATAGCATTATTCCTCTCTTGGTCCGGAAACCCGTAATGAAATCCATACCGTTTTATCCCACTTCCATTCAGGAATTTCCAAAGTTTGAAGGGTACCAGCAGTCGCTGATGTTCGCTTAACTCGACGTGACGCCGCAATTAGCAATGTATTGAGCGATTTCTCTTCATCCTAGTCCACCAAAACTCCGGCGAGGTCTTGATACATTTTAGTACTACCGGATGAATGGTGAGAGGAGAGTCATGAGCTTCCTTAAGGATCGCCGAGTTTTGTTTCTTGGGAACCACCAAGCGTTTTCAAAGAAGACAACACTGCTCATCTATGGAGAAACACTTAGCAGCTCCGCTTAGCAATGTTCTCCTTGATCCGAGATATTCCTCTATCATACTCGAGCAGCTATGATTCGATCCGTAGGTTAGGTTTCGCCACTGTGGTGGAAAGGAACTCGAGGAACAATGTGAAGATTAAGCTTACGTAAATTCCTCGTGGAGAAATGGTTGACTTTGTTGTAACATCAGTTGTTACAATAAGATTTTCGACTTAGTGCATCAGCCATGACATTGGCTTTGGCTCGGGTGTAAGATATTCCTAAGTCGTAATCTGTATCAACTCAACCCAACGCTCGCCGAGATTCAAACCGTTGGGTGAAGAATATTTCAGACTTTGGTGATCGGTGTAAATTTCGCAACGATTACCAAGAAGGTAATGTCGCCGGTTTTGAGTGCATGAACC
>JAHIAM010021021.1:0-23963 GCA_021605205.1 Aegilops longissima | reverse complement strand
CGGTTTCTACATGACGACACGCCTATCCTCGAGAGTCCATCCCTAAATTAGAGACGACGATGGCCATGGTGGATGATGATGAACCCCCACATGGTTCCATCAAGATGAAGATGACAACGAGACGATCTTCAACACCTCACCTACAACTCATGAGCGACCTTCCAAAGGTAACATAGGTGATGGTACTTCTTTTCCCACTAGTGGACTCTCTTGATTTCAATTGCTCCCATGATGTTGACACACCTATTACCATGCTTCATGCTAGTGAAACTTCTTCATGCCTCGACTTACCTATTTATGATGAATATGATGATGAGCATGTTGAGTTGCCTAGTTGTGACGCTTATGCTCCATAGGATATCATGTGAAAATTCTATTGGTCACATCATGTTTGATAATCCTTTGAACTTGTCATATGCTATGAGTGAGATCTCCCATATTGCATCATTACAATCTCAACATAGTAAGTATGCATGCCCCATTAAAATAAATCCCATTTGCACTTATGGCATAGATGACAGATGATGGTCATTGGCTTTTGCTTCTCTTGTGATGATATTGCCATGCTTCCTTTACATGATTTATGCAATTCATCTATTATTCCATGCCATGATCACATTGTTCAATATGCATTGTTTTGCATGTTGTCAATATTCTCCACGTGATGTTTCTACTCTTGCTCATGAGGAGACCCCATAGTTTTCATACATATTAGGAGATTTTGATGCATCTCATACTTTGCATGATTCCATAATTATGTGAACCATATGCATTCCATGAATAACAATGCGAGATATTTCTCATGATGCATTACACAATTTGAGTCTCCATTATGCTATACATAATAACAAACCTGATGCGGAGCATCCCACGCTCATCACCATGTACACCCGACTACTTCCAAGCCCCAAGTGGACATATGACGAGACCTCGAACAAACGCTATTGGACACAAGGTGAACTCGCCCTTCCTAACCTTCACTTCCCACATGTGAGACATGGTTACTACCTCAAATATATGTGCTATGCATGACCAGGAACAAGGAGGAAGACCATGGACAAGACGGCGAGGACACCAAGTACAAGGACCAAGAGAGGAAGTGGCGTTAAGCGCCGGACGTCCGACCAGACCGGACGTCCGACGACTCTCAGTCCGGACGAGGCCTCCTCCGGACGTCCGTGCAGCGACCACCGAACTAAATCTGCGGACATCCAAGATCAGGACGTCGGGACCTCCGAGCCTCGACGACACCCTCCGGACGTCCGACCGCATGCCCGAGGAATCTACGGACGTCCAAGAGCACCGGACGTCCGGACCTTCGAGCCTCCGGACGACGAACCTCCGGACGTCCGACCTGTCCACAAGACAAGGTTGGGCCGCAGCCCATGTACCCCTTCACTTATTCTCCGTGGCCCATGACTATATATACCCTCCACCTCCTCCTAGTTAAGGTTAGCTTGATTTAGCTCATTAGATAGAGTTTCATTATCCATACCGGATCTACTCCACGAGAGACCGAGGCCCTCTTCGGAGAAGATCCAATTGGATTCAAGACCTCCTTTGCGAGAAGACCATCATCAAGACCTCCTCACGGAGAAGAACGGCTACCGCTTGTATCGCCCTTTGTCGAATCTTAATCATGTATCTCCTTTGTGTTCTTTGATCTAGCATTTGTGTGATTGATTTCTTTGTCGGTTGAGTGATCTCTCTCATTTTCCCTGTTTTCCCTCTTGTTCTTCCGCTGTTCTTCGTGATTCACCGTAGGATCCGCTCCAACGTGAAAGATCGCTCACCTAGGGTTCCGCCTACATCATATGGTATCATGAGCCACGTTGATCACGTTTTTGGAGCCCCTACCCTCTTTTTCTAGCTTGATTTTGTTGTGTTCTTGCTAAACCAAAATCCCCACCAAAATAGCCCCAAATTTTTTGTGATTTCTTTGTTTGATGATGTTTTGTTGATTTTGATCCATGGATTTGCTTGGTTTCGAGGATCTAGCATTTCTCCAAGTTTCCCATCTTTCATCCAAAATCTCTTCAATTTTGACCCAAATCACCAATTTCCGCCTCAAAATCGGCCCCGATCTCAATTTTCGAGCTGACTACCCACCGGACGACCGGAGTTTTACGGACGTCCGAGCCCTGAACGACCGGACGTCCGACCTTTTCCGGACGACCGAACCCCTAACCGAACTGGATTTACGGATGTCCACCTTTTACGGACGTCCGTAATCTGTAGTTTCGACTTCGCTGATTTTGTTTTGTCCATAACTAATTCATCCGGACTCCGATTTTGACGTTTTAGCTCGTTTGAAGCTATTGACATCCCCTTCCCATAAAAATACTACCACCACCATTTGACTCCATCAAATTGTTGAAAATTTGGCAAGTTTGCCTAGGGCTTCCACCATCCTCCGTGATAGCCACCACCGACTTCCGCAACTCCAACCAATTTTGTTCCCTTTGCATTTGAGGTTGTTTGAGTTGTGATTCGAGTCTCCTAAGGTGTTTAGGCTACTTAGGACGGTTGCATCTTCATCAACCACCACCACCACCGTGAACTTCCGTGATAGGCTTGCCCACCATACTCTTCCGCCAACCCAACTTAACCCAATTTTGTTTGTGTTGTGAGTTGTGTCTCCTAAGGTGTTTCTGCCACTTAGGGACCGTGCTTCAACTCCCACACGTATAGCCCATCATTCCACTTCCGCATTGCCAAGTGCAAACCACCACCGCATTCCCGCTACCACCATTTGACATTTGTCATTTGAGATTTTGAGTTCAGCGTTTTTCCGCTTCCTAAGGTGTTTCGCTAGTTAGGACGTAGTCTCCATCATCTTGGTATCTACATCAAGAACACCGCCACTCATCATCGCAGCAGGACGGTAAACCTCGACGACACCATTGTACATTCCCTTGCAATTGCATTGATAACCCTTATCCCATTTTGTGTTACTTGCCTATCGAGACTAGCCATTTGAGTATTGCCGCAACGTTACTTGTGCACATTAGTGATCACACCATCCATTGCATACACACCATATCATATTGGTATCATATCTTGTGTCACAAGTTTGTTCCCGTGCATACACAATTGCTATCTTGGTTTGTGCATTGTGCAAAGTGGCCATACATAGGAAAAAAAAGAGAATAAGCTTTAAGCAAAAGAAAGAGAGCAAAGAGCTTGTAAGCAAGTGCCATAGCATCATACCATATTGCATATAAGATTGTCATATCCGATCATCTTGGATCATCTTGAGAGAAACACCGAACCATACATACATAGCATACTTGGGATAGAAGTTTATCCATTTTGCATCTTATAGGTTGTGCACAAGTGTCGATCCGCCTATTGAGCAATCGTGTAGTGCTCTCTCTTGAGTTGTGCAACACGAGCATTTTGGTGGATTCCACATTTTGAGCTCATTCCTTGGTTGCACGGCCCCATTTATCTATCCGTGTGTGTGTTTCCATGTGCCATTCTTTGCTATTGGTCCATTTGTTTCACTTATGAATTTGTGAATCTCTTTCAACATTATTGACTCTTGCTAACATTTTGCATTAAATTTTTGTGCCACTATCCTCACCGAGCTCCTCCATAAGTTTTACTTGTGTAGGTGTGAGAACCGACAAGGATTGGTACCAATAGTGCTATTTCATTGTCCGCATTTGAGTGAACTTGATTCATTTTCAACATCGGTCAAGGTACATTGGTATAAGTTCTTCTTTCTCCCACTCATATTTGCTCGAGTCTTGTGATGGATAGGCAAGGCATTTCATCTCCGGTCTTCGACAACAACGACGGCGTGAACAACTACATCACCAAAGCGCCTCTTCGATCTACAACGACAAGTGCAAGGCACACAATCAAGATTGCGAGCGCATCGAGAACATCTCCATCGACATTCATCACTCCAAGCAAGGAGAAGGGACTACTTCGACAAGAAGCTTGCCGATATAAAGAAGAGCAAGATGCAAGGATGGAGGAGATTCGGCCTGATCAAGTCTTCTTCCCTTCGCCATCTTCAATACGCGACGCTCGCCACAAGTCTTCGAGAGCCCTGCGCGATGCAAGCGCAAATCATCCTCGCCCACATCTACATGGCGACCACCATCACGCTCGCGGATCAACATCGCCATGAAGGGCAAGTCACCTCCAAGCATCATGTGCACGCATTTACCGATTTAACGACATCTACTACGAGCCCAAGGCGACAACGACACCATCATCATGAAGATGCCACAAGCGCAAATGCACAAGTCCCAACACGCCAAGTCGAAGCTTCATAAGCACAAGAGAAGACCGACGAGACGAAGCACCACCAAGACGGTGCTACGGCTACATCAACCACTTCGCATCTTTGCCAAGTGTTCTCAAGGCATCTTCGCTTTTGACGCATTTGATCTTCGCCACTTCCCACGCGGTTCGCTCACAACGACTTCATCAAGTCCAAGGCGACTACCCACGTAGCGAGGGCGACACTTCCATCTTCGGAAGCCCTCAAGGAAGATGGCAAGAGGGAATTCCTTCCAAACACCCTCCACTCATAAAGGGCCTCCCCCCAAACGGTAACAAAGGTGAAAGGGGTCTTCCCTTGCCCAACTTTAGGGAACCTCTTAACAAATTGAAGCCCCAATTTGACCTCCTATTCCAAATGCTTCGCTAATGGAAACTTTCCCTTCATTCCGACCCAACCTATTTAGATGAAATATGAGGAGAGTTAACCCCAGGTGACTATGCTTCCATAATACTTGGTGAAATTTCCTATTGGGGATTAGGTTTGACCAATCCCCAAATTGAACTTGCCAAATCCTATGGAGGTTGAGCCCATTTGATATTTCCAACCCAACCATAGAAAAAGGCATCCCCTTAAAATAAACCCAACCACTTATGGTATAGGAACGGAATGAGGCCATTGTTTTTGCTTTTCCTTATTATTGTGTTTTTCTTTTTGCTAATTCCTCTACAAATGCCATCCATGATCACCCATTGGAACCAAATATGGCCATTGGTGGATGTTGAATAACCCCAATTGGTTTCCATTAAATGGTCAATGAGGGACCAACACCCCCATAAAGTTTCCTCCAATAACATATTGAGGATTTTGTTCCCCATACCTTTGCATTATTCCCCATAATTGTTGCCACCATTAATGCTTCCCATGAATAAACCCAATGCTTCTTACCTATTTTATGAATTGATTAACAATTTGAGTTCCATTTATGCTATCCATAATAACAAAATTCTATTGGTACCATGTTTCAATCCAGAATTTCATTTATTTGAGCCCATTTGATATTTTTCTAACCGAACACATGCCCATTTCCCATTTCCATTATGGTATGTGACCAGGGAAACCAATTTTTTTTGCTTTTTTTGTGATATTCAATCCCCAACATTAACCCATGAGTTGATAAACCAGCCTTGAGAGCAACGGGCTTTGGGATCCCGTGGATTATCCTTAACCACCGTTCCTTCGCTAAGGACACACAATTTCTTCTTCTACTTTTCACACCTTATGGGTATTTCCACTTGTTACCTTTTCCCTTTTGTTCACTTTGCATGTTATGCTTGCTTCTATGCCTTTATAAATTGTGACCCTTGCTTGTATATACCCATGATTCAAACCATTATGCTACTTCCCATGTGTATTTGCATGTTTTGGTGGAGATCCCGTTTTTGCCATGTTTATCATGTGCCCCATGCTATTGTTGATTGTTGTGTTAGAGTAATGATGTCCCATTGCTATTTACATAACGGCCTCTCGCCAATAGATTGATGATAATTTTCTCATATCTTGCTTTCATGCTTGTGCTATGCCATGGAATTATTCATGCCCACTATTTCACAATGACATGCTTGCCATGATTCCTTCTAGTATGTTGCATCTTCGACTATAGCTTGTTTGACTTGATCGCTATGATTGCTTGCTATGTTGCATCACCCATGTTCCACTATCACTTGCTTTCTTGGGTTGATGACATATATGCTCATGCCTTCACAAGATATATCTTGGTCATTGTCTCCGTGTCCACTAGTTGCCCTTTCATATCCACTTGTATTGAGTGCAACCATACTATGCTTATTGATCTTGGAGACTTTGACATATTACTTGTGATGCATGTTTGTTTACTTGCCTATTGTATTTGGTTGTTCTCAATCATATGCCTCCATACTATGAAACGCCCCTTGTACTTTCTTATGATGAGCATGATGCATACACTTGTTGGGTATCTTACCAAACCTAATGATAGGTTTTGCACCCGCCAACCTCATTTGTTTTTTCCAGTGTTTGTCATGTTCTTTCATTTTGAAGGATTCACAAGGGTAACATCACGAGACAACTTGTTTATGGAAGGCATAAATGGAACTCCATCATCCTTGAGAACCTCCTAAAGGTGACCTCCTTCTTTTGAGCCATCCTCAAAACGATATTGATGGGCTTCTTTCATTGTTGTTTCCTTCTTGTTGTCTACATGATACATCTCCAAACGGAGGAGCCAACATTGAGATTGGCTCTTTGGACTTTCACATTGAGGAGGCCCAGACTTATTGGATGCATCTTTGAACCACTTCATGTTTACATCCAGCATTGGTACACCACCATCTCCATATTTGTTGATTGTGCTTACATGTCATGCCTCGATGGGCATATCATTCCACCACAAGTTTGCACCCTATGCATGGATTGACACAATTATGATTGCCTTTGTTGCATCTTGTATTCCCATGTCATCCGTGATATTTGAGCTTGTTCACTTCCTTAGCAAATTTTTGTGATCTTCCTAGATGGCATTTTCATACATCATGATCATATGGTCCTCCATCAATTTGGGATGACATTCACATATTGAGCATCCATTGCTATGTTCATGCTTTTGATGCACCATCCCATTATGACATCATATTGCACCGTTTGCATTGTTCATACTCATAACAAATTTGTGCACAATGATTGCATTTGTTCCCATGAATGCTTTGCATCTCATTCTAGATCATCTTGATAAGCTTTGCGCCTTTGTCAAACCAATCTTGCCGACGGACTTCATTCTTACATGATGGACACTTTGTGCGCCGCTTAACCATTGTATTTTGTTGCTTGTGTTTGCTTTTTGCATGTCTATCACTCCGACGACACCTTGGACTACTTGGGCGCCATGTTTTCAACTTCGCCAACTACAAGTCCGCTCACGACAACCGCTTCCATGGTGATGAGGATCACGATCTGAGGTCGGATCTTTCCCAAGGAGGGGAGATGATTGGAGCATCCCACGCCATCACCATGTACACCCGACCACTTCCAAGCCCCAAGTGGACATAAGGAGATTTAACAAACGCCATTGGACACAAGGTGAACTCGCCCTTCCAAACCTTTCACTTCCCACATGTGAGACATTTTTACCCAAATATATTGGATGCATGACCAGGAACAAGGAGGAAGACCATGGACAAGACGGCGAGAACACCAATTAAAGGACCAAGAGAGGAAGCAAATTTAATTGCCACGGTCTGACCAGGACCGGACGTTGAAACCCAAACCGGACGACCGGGTTTCCCGTTCGTCAAGAACCATGAATTCCAAATCAAGGGACATCCGAAGATCAATGGACGCCCGGGACTTACCTTTCCCGGACGACCACCTTCCCGGACGTCCACCAAGCATGCCCGAAGCGAATTTACGGACGTTCAAGAGCACCGACGCCCGACCAGCCCTCGACGAACCGGAATCCTCCGACGTCCGGACGCCGCTCCGACAAGGTTTGGGCCACGCCTATGTACCCCTTTCATTTTTCGTGGCCCATGACTATATAACCCTCCACCTCCTCCTAGTTAAGGTTAGCGTTGATTTAGTTCATTAGATAGAGTTCATTATTCCATATCGGATCTACTCCACGAGAGAGCCGAGGCCCTCTTCGGAGAAGATCCCCTTGGATTCAAGACCCCTTTGGCGGAGAAGACCATCATCAAGACCTTCCTCACGGAGAAGAACGGCTACCGCTTGTATCGCCCTTTGTCCAATTTAATCATGTATCCCTTTGTGTTCTTTTGATCTAGTTTTGTGATTGATTTTTGTCGGTTGAGTGATATTCTCTCATTTTCCCCTTGTTTTCCTCTTGTTCTTCAAATTGTTCTTGGATTCACCAAGGATCCGCCTTCCAACGTGAAAGATCGCTCACCTAGGGTTCCCCCACATCAAAACCTATCATGATGGATGACATGTTTCATATCATGCCTCTCATTTATTTGAGATTGGTATTTTGTGCTCACCCGACACACGCACGTATGCATCATGATGGATGATGCGAATCTACCACGAACACAATTTTTCCTTTGTCTTTGTTTTGTGTAGGTACTATGTATACTCGCCAACCTCTCAATCCCAAGAGTTGATGAAACGAGCCTTGAGAGCAACGATGCTTTGGGATCCCGTGGACTATCCTTACCACTGCCCTTCCGCAAAGGACTACACCATCTCTTCTATTCTCTCACACGGATATTGGGCTATTTACCACTTGTCACCTTATGCTCATTTTACCGGTTCACATTGCATGATATGCTTGCCCTATGCCTTTCCATGCAATTGTGACCTTTGCTTGCATTTACCCATGATGCACCATTATGATATTCCTATGTTATTTGCATGCTTGGTGGAGATCCTTGTTGCTTTTGCCATGTTTATCATGTGCCCCATGCTATTGATGCTATTTTGCTCATATCTTGCCTTTTATGCTTGTGCTATGACATGGAACTATTCATGCCCACTATTTGCACACATGACATGCTTGCCATGATTCCTTCTAGTATGTTGCATCTTCGCACTACTAGCTTCCTTGACTTGATCGCTATGATTGCTTGCTATGTTGCATCACCCATGTTCCACTATCACTTGCTTTCTTGGGTTGATGACATATTGTTCATGCCTCTCACATGATATATCTTGATCACTGTTTGGGTCCATTAATTGCCTCCTCATATCCACTTGTATTGAGTAACCAACTATGCTTATTGATCTTGGAGACTTTGACACTTTACTTGTGATGCATGCTTGTTTGATTGCGCCTATTGCATTTGGTTGTTCTTGCATCATATGCCTATACTTTGAAATTCTCCCTTGTACTTTCTTATGATGAGCATGATGCCTACACTTGTTCGGATCTTTACCACCTAATGATAGGTTTTGCAATTTGGCTTAACCTCATTTGTTTTTCCCAGTGTTTTTCATGTTCTTTTCATTTTGAAGGATTCACAAGGCATTCCCGCCATGAGACATATTTATGTGAAGGCATACACGATGTGGACACCAACATTTTCGACATCCCTATAAAGGTGAACTCCTTCCTTTGAGCCATCCTCGTTTTATTGATGGGTCACTTTTCATTGTTGTTTTTCTTGTTGTTACATGATGCACCTCACGGACGGAGGAGGACATTGAGATTGGCTCTATGGACCTTTACATTGAGGAGCGCTTGACTTGGATGCACCTTCGAATTCCATTCATGCCAAGACATCGAAAGCATTGGCACCACCATCTCCATATTTGTTGATTGTGTTTACGTCATGCTCGATGGACATACCATTCTCACCACAAGTTTGCAATTTATGCATGGATTGACACATATTATGATTGTTTGTTGCACCTATTCCCATGTCATCCATGATATATGAACTTGTTCATTTTCTTAGCAAATTTGTTGTGATCTTCCTTGATGGCATATTCATACATCATGATCATATTCCCATCATCAATTGCATGATAACATACACATGTTGAGCATCCATTGCCATATTCATGCTATTGATAAACCGTCTACTATGACATCATTTTGCAACCGGAAGGCATTCATCATATTCACAACACATTTGTGTGCACAATGATTTTTCCCATGAATGCTTTGATCTCATTCTAGATCATCTTTGATTGGAGCATCCTTCGATCATCCCCATGGACCTTCCGTCACCCACCAAGCTCCAAAAGGACCCATGACAGAGCACAGCTCGAGCTTCGAGACCGAGGTGACTTCTCCTTAGTGAAATATCATTGACCCTCTCGAGACATGGCTACTACCTCAACCGAATGTTGTGCATGCTTAGGTACCAAGGAACCAACCTAGGAGAAGCTACACCAAGATGGACACCAAGAGCAAGAGGAAGAACTGCAGAACCAAATGAGCGGTATCCCAAGCCGGGGTTACTATCCGGGAGCCAAGCGGTACTACCGCTTCCATCCGCTCATTCCGCAAAACCCCACACACTCCAGAATCTCCAATACGGAGCGGATTTATCATTAAGATAAGGGATTATCACGAGAGCGGCATTTATCAACCACCGCGGCATTTAAAAAGCGGATTACCCCATGAAGCAACGGTATTACCCTTCGTCAATAATTGCCGGGCCGAGGCCCATGTACTCTTTTCGCCCTAACTTCCCCTTGGAGGTCCTAGACTATAAATAGACCTTCCCTCATCCTTTCTAGGGTTAGCTTTGGATTTGCTCATTTCGGTGAGAGCCTTTGCTCATCCATTTCTTACTTCTCCTTCGAGATCAGGACCCCACGGAGAAGATCCCCGCGGATTCAAGACCCTCCTAGGGTGGACCCCATCAAGACCTCCTCCGGAGAAGAACGGCTACCCTTTGTATCCTACCCTTTGTTGTCCTTGAATCTTTATCACTTTATGCATTCGATAATCTAGCACTTGTGGATCGCTTTCTTGTCGGTTGAGTGATCTCTCCCCTCCCCTGTTTTCCCTGTTTCTTCCGCCGCCTTGGTTCTCGGAGGATTTTCCAAGCGTGAAAGATCGCCCACGAGGGCCCCGCCTCACATCATTGGTATCATGAGCCACGTTGATCACGCTATTGGAGCCCCTACCCCTTTTTCTAGCTTGATTTTGTTGTTTTGTCCTAATTCCAAAAATTTCCCACAAAAATAGCCCCAATTTTTTTTGTGATTTGTTAGTGTGATGAAATTTTGTTGATTTTGATCCGTGGATTTGCTTTGTTTCGAGTCCATCTAGCATCTCCCAAGTTTCACCTCTTTCCATCCAAAAATCCATCGAATTTTGACCCCAAATCCCATTTCCCCTTCCAAAATCGCGCTTTCACGGTTCGAAAGAATCGAGGAAATCCAAGCGGATTACCTTCCGAAGGGATTTTACCCCTTGAGCGGTATTTCCGCCCCTAGCGGTATTACCGCTGAGCACGGCACTTCCGCCACCTTGCTCAAATTTAAAATTAAAATCATGGCACGACGGTATTATCCCTTGCTTCCAAGGGTATTAACCATTTAGCCGGAATTTCCCCAGGGTATTACTGCCCTAGCCCTTCCAACCCGACTTTCACCATTTTCATCATATCTTTTCACTCCAACTGATTTGAGTGTTTTGGCTGCTTTTGAAGCTATCGACGTGCTCAAGTCCTCACCTTGGTTTCACCATTTTGACACCATTAAATTTTCCCACCATCGGCATCTTTGCCTAGGGCTTTCACCACATCATCCGCTATACCACCTCCCTTTCCGCTACCACATTTTCGCTTTTGGTCTTTGAGAATTTGAGTTGTGGTTCCTGTCCTATTGTGTTTCGCTATATAGGTACGGTTCGACGTCAACATCACCACCACTCATCTTCGCTAAGGACTCATCATCGCCAAGGACGGTAACCTCGATTTACATCTTTGTCATCTCTAATTGCATTGATAACCACATAGCCTTACTTTTATGCTGCTTACCCATCGAGACTAGCCATTGAGTATTGCCGCAACGTGACTTGTGCACCTTTAGTGATCATACTCCATAGCATACATAGCATACCATAGTGGTGCATATCTTGAGATCAACTTGTGTGTCACAATGTTTTATCGTACACAATTGCTATCTTGGTTCGTGAAGTTTGATAAGAAAAGAGCTCAAAAGTGAAAGAGCCACCCAAGCTTTTAAAAAGAGGAAAGATAAGCAAAGAGCTTATAAGCAAGAACCATAGCATCATACAACATTAAGATTGTCATATCCATCATCTTGGATCATTAAACCAAATATCATACATATAGCATACTTGGGATAGAGATCGCTGATTTTTGCTTAAAGGTTGTGCACAAGTTCAGATCCGCCTTTTGTAATCGATGGCCTTCTAGTATTGTGCAACAAGAGCATTCTCGTGGTTTCCACATTTTGGCTCACTTTTGGTTTGCACAATCCCACTTATCTATTTGCGTGTGTTTCCGTTAACCACTTCTTGCTTGGTCTACTTGTTACATTTGGAATTTATAATCTTTTTCAACTTTATTGAGTCTCACTTACAATTGATCAAATTTTGTGCCACCATCCTAACCGAGCTCCCCATAAGCTTTTTTGTGTAGGTGTGAGAACCGACAAGAATCGGTACCAAGAGTGCTATTTCATTGTCCGCATTTGAGTGAACTTGATTCATTTTCAACATCGGTCAAAGGTACATTGGTATAAGTTCTTTCCGCTCTACCACTCACATCTTGTTTGGAATGATGGATAGGCCAAGTTCTTCTACCAACCCCTTTCATCGAGAAAGACGATTTACATGTCCTCACACGCACCAAGAGCCACCTCTTTGGTGCACAAAAGGTGCACCAAGAACAACAAGCAATGAGCGATCGGATCGACAACCTCGCCATCGATTTCGACTCTCCGAGCAACGATAAGAGACTACTTACAACAAGTTCGAGGCTCACAAGCAAGAGAATGATGCAAGAATGGACGAATCCGCCTTGATGAGAAAACACGCATCATTCCACTTCTTCATCATCAAGACGGCCGCCGAGTCGACATTCCGACGACACCTTCTACGACTCAAGTACACCGTCATCGAACACTCTTCGACGAGCCCGGCCAAGACCGGCTATGCATCTCAACCCGCTACATGACAAGCATTCACAAGAGCAAGTTGATGATCAAGTTTCGTCCTCAATCAAACCAAGAGGCTTTTGCTCAAGCCCAAGAACGACAACGCCTTCGCCGCCAACAAGAGGAAGAAAGAGCACGCCGTCAAAGAAACAAGACGCCAAGGCTCAACGCCTTCAACAACAACAACGTGAAGCGCAAGCTCTTGAGGCCAACGCCCTTCAAGAATCAAGTAGAGCCTTCGCCAACCGCAATCGCGAACGGCGAATCAAGAGGAAGCCCCGAGAAGAAATCCAAGAGAGGAACTACCAACCTCATGTACAACGCCAAGTTCCTCAAGCTCCTCCACAAGCTCGCCAAGCTCCACCTCAACATCAAGTTCAACAAGAGCAAGTTGATCATGGTCTTCCTCCGCCAAGAGCAACATGAAGACGAGTACATTCCACGCCAAGGACGCCATCATCAACATCGCCACAACACAATGAAGAGCAACGCCACGACAAGCTAAAATTCACCATGCCCAAGTTCAATGGAAGCAATGACCCCAAGACTACCTCTCATGGGCATTGAAGGTTCAAAATCTTCCGCTTGCACAACTACGATGAAGCCAAGAAAATCGCATGGCATCACTTGAGTTCCAAGATTATGGCCTCATATGGTGGGAACAAATCATTGAGCGAACAAGCAAGAGGTGAACCCAATCACCACTTGGGCTCAAATGAAGGATGTCATGCGAGCACGCTTTGTGCCAACCTACTACAACCGCGACCTCTTCAAGAAACTCCAACTACTCAAGCAAGGAACAAAAGCGGAAGAATACTACAAGGAGATGGAGATAGCCATGATTCGAGCCAATGTCAAGGAAGATGATGAGCAAACTATGGCACGCTTTCTTGAATGGACTCAATCATCCCATCAAGAAGATCCCGACTTCCAACCATACTCAACCTCATTGAGCTCGGCACAAGCTACAAAGGGGAACGCCAAGTACAAGATGACTCAACGCCAAGTACTCATCCAAGACCTACGGCTTCTCCAACAATCAAGCTTCAACGCCTCCAACATCTACACCAACCAAGCTTCCTTCAAGAAACGACGACAACCAAGTTACAAGAAGACATCGAAAGTTCAAGTCGCCCTCCTCCTACTACAAGCAACCTCAAGCAAGGTTTCATCCCCTCTCCAACCGATGAGACCATCAAGACAAGCCCTTCAAGTGTTTCACTTTGGGCCGAGGCCACAAGTCATACGAATGCACCAACAAGCGCACCATGATCCTCAACGACGATGGCACATATGACCCTATGAGTGAAGAGGAAAAAGCCCTTGAGCAAGTGGCCATGCACCGCAAGTGAATGAAGATGAAGATGATCAAGTTTTGTGATGAGGATTCGAGCCCCGCCTCTTGTTCCAAGGTCTTGACTCTTCAACATCAACAAGAAGAAGACCAACGATGCCACATCTTCCACACAAAAGCCGCATCAATGGACGGTCCATCAAGGTCATCATCGATGGAGGTAGTTGCCACAACTTGGCAAGTGAAGAACTATGCTCCAAGCTACAATTGGTCAAGAGGAAGCACCCACACCCTACAAGGTTCAATGGCTAAGGACTCGACTATACAAGTCGAGCAACGGTCCAAGTCTCCTTCAAAATTGGTGCTTATGAAGACACTTTGGAGTGTGATGTGGTCCCAATGACCGCTTGCCACCTCCTTCTTGGTCGACCATGGCAAACCGTGGTGTCATCCACAATGGGTAACCAATCACTATAGCTTCAAGATGAAAGGAAGGAGTATGTACACCTATGTCTCCTAGTCAAGGATAGCCGCAAGCAAGCCACACATCATAGAGAAAAGAGGGAAAGTGATCCACCCAAAAGTGAGGAGAGCCACAAGCCAAATTTGAGCGCCCCTAAGAGAAAAAACCTCATTCTATTTGCCACCAAAAGTGAGATGAGAGAAGTGTGAGCACCCATCGAGTGTGATGCACTTTGTCCTTGTGTGCAAGGATGGAGAACCAAAACTAACACCATTCACGAGCTACCTTTGGTGTTTCAACTTTTGCAGGAATTTCAAGATGTTTTCCCGATGAGCTACCTGGTCTACCTCCTCTTCGAGGCATTGAGCATCGAATCGACCTCATCCCCGGAGCGCCGCTACCAAACAAAGCTCCATACCGAGTCAATCCGAAGAAACCAAGGAGATTCAACGGCAAGTACAACAACTCATCGACAACGGTCATGTACGGAAAGCCTTAAGCCTTGTGGCTCCGTTATTCTTGTGCCTAAGCCCGATGGAAGTTTCCCTTGTGTTCCGTAGACCTATCAATGCTATTACTGCTCGATATAGGCATCCCATTCTCGCTTAGATGACATGCTTGATGAACTTAGTGGAGCCAACTTTTTCTCAAAATTGATCTTAAAAGTGGCTATTATCAAAACGATACAAGAGGGTGATGAATGGAAATCGCTTTCAAAACCAAATTTGGTTTATATGAGTGGTTAGTGATGCCTATGGGTCTTTTTGAAGCTCCCGTACTTTTGTGCGCCTTATGCATCATGTCTCCCCTTATATTGGAGTCTTTGTTGTGGTTTACTTTGATGATATTCTTGTGTTTAGCAAAACCATGAAAGAGCATTCAATCATGTAAAATCTGTGTTGCAAACTTTCCAAGGAAAGCCTTTTGCAAATTTGAAAAATGCACTTTTGGAGTCGAAAAGTGGTTTTCTTGGTTTTGTTGTTTCTTCAAAGGGTGTCCATGTTGATGAATCTAAAATTGAAGCAATCAAAACTTGGCCCCAACCCACCAATTTGCAACAAGGTAAGTTTTCTTGGTCATGGTTTTACGCTTGGAAAGATTTTAGCCAATTGCCGCCCTTTGCATGCTTTGAGCAAGAAGAATCCCCTTTGTTTGGGGAACTTTGCAATCAACCGCTTTGATGAGCTCAAGTCTTTGCTTACTCATGTCCGATTCTTGCTTTCCCAATTTTGACAAAATTTGAGGTTCATTGTGATGCAAGTGGTACCGAATTGGCGGAGTTTTGATGCAAGAAAAACGAGCCATTGCTTATTTTAGTGAAAAACCCTCCTGCTCAACTTAATTATCCCATCTATGACAAAGAATTGTATGCTTTTGCGGTTAAACATGTTTGGGAACATTACCTTAGACCGCATGAGTTTGTCATCCATACCGATCATGAAACGCTTAAGTCCTCAAAGGTCAAACTAAATTGAACAAGGCCATGCCAAATGGAGTGAATTCATTGAATCTTTTCCTTATGTGATCAAGTACATTAAGGGTAAAGAAAATGTAGTTGCCGACGCCTTTCACGCATCATGCTTGTCACCAACTTGAGTTGAATGTTATTGGTTTTGAGCATATAAAAGACTTGTATGAGCATGATCCATCTTTTGCTTCTCCTTATGCTAAGTGTTTGACGACACGCCTTGGGAACAATATTACATCAAGGATGGTTACCTTATGAGAGCTAACAAACTTTGCATTCCCTAGTCTTCTCTTCGCTTGCCTTTTGCAAGAGGCTCATGGAGGGGCCTCATGGGACACTTTTGACGCGACAAGACATTCGCCGCCTTCCAACAACTACTTTTGGCCCAAGATGTTCAATGACGCCTCACGCTTCACCAACCGATGCACACATGTCGCAAAGCTAAGTCTAAAGCTCAATCTCATGGTCTTTACATTCTTCCTATTCCCATATCAACCATGGGAAGACATTAGTATGGATTTTGTACTTGGTTTGCCTAGGACTCAAAATGGCAAGGATTCCGTTTGTTGTTGTGGATAGATTTTCTAAAATGGCACATTTCATTCCTTGCAACAAGATAGAATGCTTCACATGTTGCAAATCTCTTTTGTAGGAAATTTATACTCCATGGCGCACAAAGACAATCGCCCTCCGATCGTGACGCCAAGTTCTTGAGTTACTTTTGAAGACCCTTTGCCAAGCTCGAATCAAGCTCTTGTTCTCCTCGCATACCATCCTCAAACCGACGGCCAAACGGAGGTGACGAACCGCACACTATCCACTCTACTTCGTGGTCTTGATCAAGAAGAACATCAAGGAGGGGAAGCATGTTACCCATCGCCGAGTACGCCACAATCGCGCAAGACATTCAACTACCGCAAGTCCCCTTCGAGGTCGCTTCACGGTTTCAACCCGTTGTCCCCATTGGACATTCTACCACTTCCTCTCCAAGAGCGCACTAACATGGATGCAAGGAACAGCAAGGTACATCAAGAAGATGCACAAGAAAAAGGCACACCATCGAGGCCAAGTACAACGCCAAGCAAACAAGCTCAACGCCAACAAGCAACCCATCCTCTTCAACATTGGTGATCTAGTGTGGTTACACCTTCGAAGGCCCCCAAAGAACGCAAGTCCAAATTCTCCCTGGCCGATGGACCTTTCAAGGTACTAGCACGCCAACGATAACGCTTACAAGATCGACATACCCGAGACAAGTACAACGTGAGCGACATCTTCAACGCCAAGGACCTCGACCTTTCCATGGAGATGAAGCTTTTGATCCGAGGTCGGATCTTCCCGGGGGGGATGATGCGGAGCATCCTTCGATCATCCCCATGGACCTTCCCCCCTCACCAAGCTCCAAAAGGACCCATGACGAGAGCACGAGCTCGAGCCTCAGACCGAGGTGACTTCTCTCCAGTGAAATATCATATGACCCTCTCGAGACATGGCTACTACCTCAATCCGAATGTTGTGCATGCTTAGGTACCAAGGAACCAACCTAAGAAGCTAAGCCAAGATGGACACCAAGAGCAAGAGGAAGAACTGCAGAGTTAAGGGAGCGGCATTCATCCAAGCCAAGCGGTACATCCGGGAGCCAAGCGGTACTACCGCCTTCCATCCGCCTATCCGCAAAACCCCACACACCCAGGAATCAAATTTGGCCGGTTACTACTTCCAAGATAAGCGGATTTCATTGAGAGCGGTATTTCCAACACTGCCGGATTTTATCAAGAAAGCGGATTACCGCCATGAAGCAACGGATTACTCCCCTAAGGCAGTATGTTTGCCGAGGCCCATGTACCTTTTCCTCTAACTTACCCCTTGGAGGTCCTAGACTATAAATAGACCTTCCCCTCATCCTTTCTAGGGTTAGCTTTGGATTTGCTCAATTTCGTGTGAGAGCCTTTGCTCATCCATTTCATTCTTCTTCGAGATCAGGACCCCACGGAGAAGATCCCCAAGCGGATTCAAGACCCCTCCTAGGGTGGACCCCATCAAGACTCCTCCTGGAGAAGAACGGCTACCCTTGTATCCTACCCTTTGTTGTCCTTGAATCTTGTATCACCTTTATGCATTGAAATCTAGCACTTGTGTGATCGTTTTTTCGGTTGAGTGACTCTCTCCCCCCCGGTTTTCCCTCGTGTTCTTCCGCTTCGCTTCTTCGTGGTTCCTCGGAGGGATTCTTCCAAGCGTGAAAGATCGCCCACGAGGGTCCCGCCCATCAATCTTTTGGATAAGCTTTCATGATTTGTCAAAATTCAATTTGCCGCACGGACTATTCTTACATGATGGACACTTTGTGGGCCAACCATTGTATTTCCGAAAGGTTTCTTGTGTTTGCTCTTTTTGCATGTTATCACCCTATTAATTTTGGACCTTTGGATTGGCGCCATGTCTTCAACTTCGTCCAACTACAAGTCCGTCTACCTTAAACCCTTTCCATGGGATGAGGAACGACCGAGGTCGGATCTTTCCAAGGGAGGGGAGATGATGCGAGCACCCACGCTCATCCCCATGAACCCATCACCTCCAAGCCCCAAGGATACATAAGATGAGACCTTGATTCGATTGGACCGGGTGAACCCCCCTTTTTCGAATCTTCCTTTCCGCATGTAAGACATGGATGCTACTTGCCGGACCTTTATACCAGTACACCCAGGAGACCATGGAGAGCCCAAGGACCAAGGCTGGCAAGGAAGGGGAAGGAGAAGGAAGAAGAGAACTAAAGGCCGGAATTCCGCCCCGTTCGACATCCGCCTTGGCCCGGAATCCGTTTTTCCGAAGCCCCGGATATCCGCCCGCCTGGAAACCGCCCTTCCATCACCGGGACAAGGCCCGAAGACCTTCGGCCAGTTCGACATCCGCCCCTAGCCCGGACATCCCGCGTTCCGGAAAGCCCGAATCCGCCCGACGCCCGGACATCCGCCTCCTTTCCCGGGGCGGTATCCGGGACGGTCCCATGTACCCCTTCCCTCAAACTATATATACCATCCCCTTCCTTTCTAGG
This sequence comes from Aegilops longissima, assembly GCA_021605205.1. Lineage (NCBI taxonomy): Eukaryota > Viridiplantae > Streptophyta > Magnoliopsida > Poales > Poaceae > Aegilops > Aegilops longissima. Next base: position 4,818 of record JAHIAM010021021.1, on the reverse strand, counting down.
AAGGGGTTTAAGCCATTAGATAATTTTATCCATACCGGGATTCATCGAAAGAGAGACCGAGGCCCTCTTCGAGAAGATCCACCTTGGATTCAAGACCCCTCTGGTGGCCCCCATCAAGACTCTCCCGACGGAGAAGAAACCTCCCTTGAATGCCCTTTGTTGACCTTTTGAATCATGACTTCTTTGGTTCTTTGATCTAGCATTTTTAAAACCCGATTCCTTGTTGGTTGAGTGTTTTTTCCTCCCCCTGCGGATTTCCCGGTTCTTCCGCCGTTTTCGTGATTCCCCAGAGGATCCGGCCTCCAACGTGAAAGATCGCCCACGGAGGGTTCCGCCCATCAAAAGGCCGACATCAATGGACGGTCCATCAGGTCACACGAGGAGGTAAGTTGCCACAACTTTGGCAAGTGAAGAACTATGTCCAAGCTCCAATTAAAAGAGGAAGCACCCCATCCATACAAGGTTCAATGGCTAAGTGATCAGACTTATACGAAATGGAATACGCCCAAGTCTCCTTCAAAATTGGTGCTACTGATAGAGGCAAAGGTGTCCTGCCTTTCATGAGATGTTGGTTTTCGCTTGGAGGAAGTCGATTTGACGATCCGACCATTTAACGCCGGGGACGCCGCCTTTAGCAATCGCTAAACCAACCTCCAGAGGTTATTGACCACCCGAGCACATCAACCTACCAAGGGTCCCTTTCCCGCAGCAAACGAAGAACAAGCAAGAAACCGAGATTGCAACTGGATATTGCTATAAGATGAAAGCTTTATTGATCAAGGGGGGCTCAGACGCCTTTGTCCGGTCTTGAACACAAACGGCACGCCAAGTTGCAGCTATGGCTAACTTTTAATCTAAACAAAACCCGGTCTAAACGGTGCCCTAAGGGCTGTATATATGGAGGAAGAGGGGGAATTTCGTGGCCCTTGGTGGAGGGGTCCCAAATCAACCCTAACTCTTGTTTCCCCACATACGGACTCCAAAAACAGCCTATACTTAAGTTATTTTGAAATTAATGGGCCTGGCCCACTAATAAGGTGACGAGCACCAGAATAGCCTCGACGCATTTATGAAGTAGCATCTTGTATATTTCGTCCAAGGCTTCATGCACCCATTATGGTGGCTTCAAAGTCCTGAATCATCACTTGTAACTCCGTTTGTTCCCCATGCATGGCATTATCTCCATGCTTGTTCTTGCTCCAATGTCCATCCTTCTGTTAGGGCCTTCATTTGTAAGCAAAACAAATGTATCCAATTTAGGGCATCATATTCTCATGAACATTAGAATCATTACCAAGAAAAAAGTACCGATAATTTAATTGGGCGCGAGCTCTAGTAATTGGTCCAAGATATGTAGCAAAGGGGGTGGGTGTAACAATGGTATTGATGTCCTCATCATCCTCCCTTCAAATGAAGTCGCCCTCGACGGAAGCTCATATTCTCACCCAAATAAGGCTTCAAATCTGCAATGTTAAAAGGGACTAACCCCAAAATCAGTAGCTCAAGTTTATATGCATTATCATTTATTTTCTAACACCTTAAATGGACCATCAAGACGGGTATTAGCTTTGATTTTGGCAAATTAGGAAACCTATCTCACGCAAATGTAACCAAACAAGATCTTGCAAAGAAAGACAACATGTTTTCTACCCTTATCTCCAAAGAAGTTTATATTTAGCATTCTTACCCAATGTTTTCCTTAGTTAACCATGCATTTTAAAATCAATTCAGCACGTTCTTTAGCATCAAAATTAACCTTTCTCCAAGATGGAAGAGGCAACAAATCAATAGGTGCACGAGGTAGGAAATACACAATTTCAAAAGGGCACATCTTAGTAGTAGAATGCAATGAACGATTATAAGCAAATTCAATATGAGGCAAGCATTCTTCCCACATTTTCTTATTATTCTTCAAAACAGCCCTAAGCATAGTAGACAATGTTCTATTGACTACTTCAGTTTGTCCATCCTTTAGTGACAAAGTACTAAAAGCAGAGTCCCCAACTTAGCCCATAAACATTTCCAAAAGTGGCTAAGAAATTTAGTATCACGATCTGAAACAATAGTATTTGGCACACCATGCAAGCTTAATAATTTCAATGAAAGAACAAATCAGCAACATTAAAAAGATCATCGCTTTTATGACATGGTATAAAGTGTGCCATTTTCGAGAATCTATCCACGACAACAAATAATTTTCCTCCCTTCTTTGTTCGAGGTAAACCTAAAACAAAGTCCATAGATATATCCTCCCAAGGAACACTAGGCACAGGCAAAGGCATATATAAACCATGAGGATTGAGTCGTGACTTAGCTTTTTGACATGTAGTGCAGCGAGCAACAAAACGCCAACATCCCGGCCTTAATTTTGGCCAAAAGAAATGTAGCAAGTATATCCTCCGCCTTCTTCACGCCCAAAGTGTCCCATTAATCCTCCTCCATGCGCCCTGCAACAACAAAGACAATTGAGCTAGCAGGAATGCATAGCTTGTTAGCAACGGAACACAAAACCATCATTAATAAAAACTTGTTCCATGTTCTTCCCTTTACAATTCTGCATTACATCTTTAAAATCAGCATCATGCACATATTGATCTTTGATGGTCTCCAAACCAAATATTTTGAAGTCAAGTTGTGAAAGCATAGTATATCGACGACAAAGCATCAAGAATAACATTTTCACCCTTCTTGTGTTTAATGACATAAGGGAAAGTCTCAATGAATTCAACCCATTTAGCATGTCACGATTCAGTTTAGCTTGACTTTTAATATGTTTCAAAGATTCATGATCGAATGTATAACAAATTTTTTGGGCCATAAATAATGTTGCCATGTCTCTAAAGTCCTAACAAGAGCATATAATTCTTTGTCATAAGTAGAATAGTTCAGACTAGGCCCACTCAATTTTTCGTAAAAGTATGCAACAGGTTTGCCATCTTGTAATAACACACCTCCTAATCCAATTCCACTAGCATCACATTCAAGCTCAAAAGTCTTATTAAAGTCGAAGTTGGAGGGAGCATGTGTCAACTTATCTTTCAATACCGGAAGGCTTCTTCCCGTTGTACCCCAAACAAAAGGCACATCCTTCTTTGTAAGCTCATTGAGAGGTGGCAATGGTGCTAAAGTTCTCACAAAACCCTATAGAAACCAGCGAGTCCAAGAAAACTCCTCACTTGTGTGACCGTTGGGCCTTGCCAACTCTCAATAGCTTCAATCTTGGCTTTATCAACTTCAATTTCCCGTGGAGTAACAACATAGCCAAAAAAGATACTTCGGTGCAAAAGGTGCACTTCCCAAGGTTACCAAACAAACGTGCATCACGGAGCATTAAAAACAGCACAAATGTTCCAAATGTTCTTCCAAAGATTTGCTATAAATCAGTATATCATCAAAGTAAACTACCACAAATCGTCCAATGAAAAGCACGAAACTTCGCTCATTAATCTCATGAAAGTACTAGGTGCATTAGTTAACCCAAAAGGCATGACTAACCACTCATATAATCCAAACTTAGTTTTAAATGCTGTTTTCCATTCATCTCCCAATTTCATACGAATTTGATGGTATCCACTACCAAATCAACTTTGGAGAATATTGTAGAGCCACTTAATTCATCAAGCATATCATCTAGCCTAGGAATAGGATGACGATAACTAATAGTAATATTATTAATGCCTCTACAATCAAACACACATACGCCGACGCACCATCCTTTTTAGGCACTAGTATAATAGGAACAACACAAGGACTAAGAGATTACAGATATAACCTTTGTCGAAAAGTCCTCAATTTGAGATAATCTCCTTCGCCTCCGGATTGGTACAGGGCGCGGTTGAAGGGCACCGGAATTAAGTCAATTTGATGCTCAATCCTAATAGGTGGTAATTCCTGGCACGCCTTGTGGGAAGACACGCCAACTCCCGCAAAATGTTAGTGAGCAGGGGCAAAGAGGAAGGCACGCCCTCAATGAAAATAATGCCCTTTGCACACAAAAGCATAGCAAAAGATTTGCTAGAATCTAGCTCATCAATATCAGATTTGGTAAATAAACATGCACTTTTCAGTTTAATTTCGAAGCAACATTAGATGGTTTATTATTAGGCTTCATTTGTTGCTCAAATTCTTTTGCCACAATCTGATTTTCACTCTTATTTTTCTCCTGTTTTGCTTTATTAGCTCTATTAATATCATCTTCAAAATGGAATCAGAGTCATAGGAAGCAAAGTAATATTTTTATCCTGTGAACAAGAGTATATATTGTTTCTACCATGGTGAGAATTTTTATCAAATTGCCATGGTCTACCAAGTAATAAGGAACATGTTTATAGGTACCACATCACAATCAACATAATCAGATATGTAGAGATACTAAAATGCACACTAACAGACGTGTTACCTTAACCTTGCCGCTGTTGTTGAACCATTGGATGTAGTAAGGATGTGGATGTGGTCTTGTGGAGAGAAAGCCTCCACCATATCCTAGCCAAGTTGTTGCAGCTCCCTCCATCTATGATGACGCAATAGAACGCCCTTCACAACTCCCTTTTTGGGTTATGCCTCTGATTTTGCTCAGCTTGTGTAACCGCACACTCAAAACACGTTGAGCAACTAAACATTCATACCAAAGATCTTCAAAGAGCCATGTATTTGGCCTCAAGATCGTAATCATCTCCACCGTGTTCTTCATTGTAATAAGAGCCAAAGTCTCTTCATCATAGTCACTAGCGCACTCATACCCACCATCCTCAAGAGAATCATCACACGCTGAGATTGGCATTTCTCCAAAAATGTCCCTTCCTTTACAACGAACAAATA
>JAHIAM010021020.1:0-32314 GCA_021605205.1 Aegilops longissima | reverse complement strand
AGGTTCCCTTTTTTCACCGACTGTAGTAAAAATTCATGGAAGATTTAGACTTAAATGGATACACTTTTTTCATGCGCCGATACTCCAATAGAGCAAGATCATGCATGGAAGTTCCACATGCTTAGACAGGGATTACATTGCAAGAATAATGATCAACATTTAACTTAGTAATGCATATGTCCGTGAACTCCTTGGAGTCCCCATGCACATTGTTGGGGTCAAATAATACCATGCCCTTCCATGTCCACATCGGGCGGAAGGTCCCAACTCGGCAGGTCCAAGTCACTTGACGTAGCTGTCGCCCCACGGACCTCCGAGGGTAGTAATAGTGAGACACCCCGACATCGGCCTCGGTCGTGTCAGCCCGCGGCCCCCCCGACGACACTAAGATGTGGCGGGCCTGCGGCTGCCGGTGGCCACGATCAAGAGGAAGACGCCGCCCCCTCCGAGACTAGCAGGGCGCGATCCTCCAATTCCCACGTGAAGGGTAGCACGCCTTAACTTGATGTTCTTCGCCAAGGGCCGAGTGATGCCGATGTTGCGTGTGATGCACGATGTCCCCGGCAGCCCCAAATGGCACGGCACTCATAGCAAAGAGAAAGGGCCTTGGGGCATCGACCAGCCGCCCATGAAACGGGAGTGGCGGGCCCCCCATTGAATATATGAAAGTTACTTAAGATTTACTAAAATAAATCATGACGGCTATAACAGAGATTAAACTAATAATGCGGACTAGCATAGTAGATGAAAGACGATCTAGGAACGGTAGAAACATGAATTCTACCACATTTTGAACAGAAGGACAGAAACATACGTAACGGAGCAGCACCATTGGCTTGAGGTTGTCCCATGTCGTTGAGGAAGAGGGCCGAGGTCGGGAAAGTCGCGTTGAAGTCGTGAGCACCGGGAGTGCGCCCCCAATGTCAACAACCCACCAATGGAGCGCAGGAGGGAGGGCGGGGACGGGGCCGCCAATGGAGCGCAGGAGTAGCCCAAAGCAGAGATGGTGCTCCTCCCTAGTCTCTATTCTTATCTCTATCTCTACTACTCTTCTTTTGTTTTTATAATATACTAGTTGTAGTTGTCAAACTAGTATTGCCCGCCACGCACGCCGGCTGAACACGCCTCCCTTTCCATTAAACCCGCATGCAAACCGAGAAACCTACTCCGCCCGCTGGAGGAAATTTGCGCTGTCAGGGAGGGTTATTCTCAAATTTTCAGAAACTTAGCATGCACCGCTTGATTCAGATCCAAGGGCTGCCGCACCGATCATGGTCACACCTACCACGATCGTCCACAGACGCTGGTCGCCTCTTGAGATTTAACATGGGGTTAGGCTATCCGATGTTGGCATGTCATACATAGTCATCACTTAGTCACCATACACAACAAGGTAGCTATAAGGTTGGCTATAAGTGTATTTTTTTTACCCTCTCTATCATTTTTTCAGATTCCCGTCTATATTATAAGAACATTTTGACACTATGTGGCCAAAAACGTTTATATTATGGGACAAAGAGTACTAGTATTTATTGCATTTTCCAAGGATGACCTCTTCCAATGAAATGGTGTTGCTAAGTTTGTTTCATTTAATAGCTATAGACTCAAAATTGTCTTTTCACCTAGGTACACGCTTAGCACCGTTTCTTCCTTGGGTCACCAAACTAGTCTCTTCTTCTTGATTAACTTGCCACATTAGACTTTATGCCTATGTGGAAGCTTAAATTAGGAGCAAGTGGCAATAGTGCGCTTTACATGCATTTTGCATATGTGGAGGAAAGAGAGGCAAGGAAAAGTGGAGAAGTGGGCTCTCATGCAAGAGCAGCCTCACTACATGGTGGAGCATTGGGAGAGGCACGATTGGCATCCACCACCACTAGTGGGATGTGTGGTGCCTTTGGGACGGATATTTCTCCAGAAATCCTCTAACCAAATACTAGTAGTTATAAGGCAGTTTTCTAGGGAGTACTCTTTTTCCAAAGAAGCACCAATCTATTTTTCTTTATTTGTACACTGTTCACAACTTTGACCCAAAGGTCCAGAGCTATTTTAGGGTGATTCGAATTTGGAGACTGATTGTAAGCATGATTTTCATTAGCAATCACATTGATTGTAAGCATGAGCAGGTGGAAGATTAGGTTAGTGAAGCTTTTTAAACCCACCGCGTTGAAACGAGGCGAAAGGCCGAGGGAACCATGGAGAACCGGGAAGCGACGCCCATCCGCCTCCCTTCGGTGGGGAGAACAAACCCTCGTGGGTCTCTGGCCGACCCCAAAACCAAACACCATACTTGATCGATTCATATCCTCGGTGCTCGACCCGACCAGACCCCCCACCTCCCCGACTGCTTTCGGGGAATTTGTTCCCCATCACCGGGAGATACGATGAACCGAGGGCGGCGTGATGCCACCGAGGAGTACATGTACATCGTCGCCTCATCACCCGCCTCGCTTCTTTTCAGAAAGCCACATGGCCCGATCGCCTCGAATTCCCACCATTGTCAAACCAACTAAGGATCTCCTTCAACCTGGCAACTTTGCCTAGTCCCGCCGACATTGCCTGACCGTGATCTTCCCATGGAAGTCCTTTCAGTGGTCCGCTGCTTTGGAAGATGGGAGGAGAGAGGGGTCTTGGGCAAGAGAAGAGGGAGAGGCAGATTTTTGGAATGGAGATGATGGAGAGGAGAGGAGGGTTTTGCAATGGAGAAGATCAAGAGGGAGAGGCAGAAAGGTTTTTGGAATGGAGATGATGGAGAGGAGAGGAGGTGGTTTTGCAATGGAGAAGATCAAAGAGGGAGAGGGAGACGGTGGTTTTGGAATGGAGATGATGGAGAGGAGAGGAGGTGGTTTTGCAATGGAGAAGAGGGAGAGGAGGCAGGAATTTAGGATTGGGCAAGAGGGCCAACTATGATCGGATCAAAATCAAAATCAATTTTCCCAATTAAGAAAGAGACCCCACATAAATAGTCTCCCTTTTATTCCGGGTCATAATTGACCATGATTTTCAACATAAAATATATGTTATATCCGATATAGTCTTGGTTTGACAACAAGGACCAACTAGCGATGGCGACACCCATGGCCAAATATCTCGAATGAGTGAAAAGGCGGCGAACTCCCGAGGGGAGTCGCCCGAGTACATAGAGCTACCCTCCGGCCATGGAGCAAACAGATTCACCAATCCGATCATGAGGGAGCGGGTGGGGAGTATTCATCCCGATGGAGCATCCACCGAGATTCAAGGATCGGCATCTACATGGTGCCGCTTCGAGGGTGTCCGCCGAGGAAGCCCGGTGGAGTCTTCCCGACCAACCCAATTGCAAGAGGAGAAAAGCAGTTGTCTGACGACGCTTCCCCGCCATCGCTTCACGGCGCGCGTTCCGCCGAGGAATAGGACGGGCGGAACCTCGCTATCGGGATAAAAGGCGCAAAATGGGCATAGACCCTCAAGGATTAAACCTACAAAGACGACCTTAAAGGCGCATACCTGGTGTAGAGGCCAATTGTACGGCTCCCACACTCAAGTGGTCTTCGATCCCCGGATAACTTCCGCTTAAGAATTAATCTTCGACATAGTCCTGTCAGCGGCGATTGCAATCGCTTCGGACGCACGCATTTGCAAGTTCAATGCGGTGCCGACCACGGATACCTCAAGCTCAAGATGCCAGCCCTCGAGGAGTAATCACGGTCAATGGAATACAACGCCTCCGAATGGAGGAGCACACGGCGCCCTCGCAAGGGAGGTGCAAAGCAGCCTCGGCAATTCTCGAAGTCCGCCATAAACTTCCGGACACCGCCGCCCGGAGTAACTACAACAAGACCGCTAGCACGATCAAGCATCGCCGAGTAATCCGCCCCAACCCCAGCCCCAAAGTTGGAAGACAAGATTACGGTACATAACTACGCCCGAGATACCATGGGCATATGGGAGGGGCACACCACGGCACACCAAGAATGCGGCCCGACCGCACGTGGGCCCCATCGGTCATTCCTTTTTTCTTTTTTCCTTTTTTCTCACTTCAGACTCCGCTTTCAAGTCCTCCGGTCGCACTAGAATCGCCAACTCACGATGCAACAGCCAGGAAGCAAAGCTATGCCGGACGCCGTGTGGTCCCTATTACGAGCATTATACCTGTTTTACATACCATCCCGAGCTTTACCCCGGAGGGGGACATGTTAGATAGTCCCATTCTTTCTTATCGGACTATTTGTATCGCTCGCTTTCGTCAGAAATTTTTGAATAAACAATGCATAGCTTTTGCCTATTATTGTACTTTTTTATCTATATATATGTTCATTTCATGACATGTTGCACCTGCAACCTTTGGTACTGCAATACACCAGGCTTAAGTACCCCAAAATTATGGTGTGATAAGTCCAACACTTTCACAAGTGCGGCACCCAACTTATAGCATTATATGAATCGGATCCCAATCATGTCTTGGGTCAATAGTTGGGTTTGCCGCCCCTGTTTTGGTACCTTACGCCTGCTATATCGGCTAAGGTAGCACCGAGAGAACCACTACGATTGTGCCCCAGCTTGAGCTAGGTCGAGCACCTCGGAGAAAGCTAAAACTGACCCATGATAGGGCAGAGCTGGTCGCTGTTCGAGAGGTTTTTGGGTCCCTAAAGACTTATGCCGCTTAGAGCGAGGAACCGGAGTTGTCCGCCAGGCGTGATAGCGCCTAACTCGGGTCTTCCGAATACTAGGGGCTTCACTAAATTTAAAATTATAGAATTCTATGGCTAAGGAGAGTGTTCAAGCATTATAAGTCCGATTGCCTTGTTCGCTTGCTGAGCACCTCCCTAGATGGACCCAAGAATGGGAACAAGAGTGCTCAAGTTTATCCCAACACCCCAAAGACTCATGGCATGGGGGTAAGCCAACGACTTGCCATTCTCAAATTTGATAAACGGCCGCATGTAAGGTAATATTTTAAATTAACAAGCGTTGTTTTATGATATGAACAAGTTTTCAGCGGATAACAAATGCAAGTCTATTCAAATATTACATCTTTGGAGCACTCATCCGCTATTCGCGAGCACCCTTCAAGGCCCTCATAGTACATTTCGGGCGGATGCTCCTTGCCCTTCGATGGCCCGGTCTGTCACAAGCTTCTCCGATCCCGCTACCTGCGCACTTTTAGCACGGCAAGGGCCCACGGACACCTTCGGCGAAGAGCACTTGATGACTTCAATTCATGGACAAAGGCCCACCACCGCGCACTAAGCCAAGTAGCTCCTAGGCATGGCCTCCAATGGCCATAACCGGGCTATAAGGCCCCTCATGGGCTGTTCGGCGCTTAGGAGCTCGACCAGTCGCTTCATGGTCGCCGGGCATGATGTCCGGCCCAAAGATAATCGAGACCGTAACACCTTCCGCTGAGCCCCCTCCCGGCACGGAGAATGCGCAAAGATCGAGACACGGGCAAATCGCGAATGCTCCCGGAGAGCTCCGAATGGAGTATAGATAATTGACCTTTACATTCTTGCTTTGCATAAAGAATGCCTTACCCGCCCTTATCTTCTTTAGCGATTCAATTTCTGAGGGCTTTTTGGGCCTCGCCTTAGAGCTTTGGACTCTCAAGAGCCGAGGAAAGCCCGACTGAGTCACACTCCAAACTCCGTGTTTTTCCACGAGCTTGGAGCTCTTGCCGCATCTTGGCCAGCCGCCCCCTTCTTCTTGCTCGGTGGCTCCAAGAGCCGCTTTGTTTCCAGCCACGACACCGCTTTTCGTGGTCGCCACTGCTCGTGGGCCCCCGCACCCATGTTATTCCTGTTATTTTTCGCAACCAAAACCTTTTTCTATAAGGTATTTTTCTTAATAAGGTATTATTTACCTTCCTTGTCCTCGAGATGCTTCTTGTCCGAGCTCGCTCGACCGCCGAGGTTCTCCTTCATTGCATTGACCGAGTCAAGCAGAGGTCAGAGCGCAGCCTCGCATTCCCATATTGACATCCTTATGTTAGACTCTCAAGATATCTTTTAGATCCTTAGTCCGCTTTTCTTTCCAACAATCAACTAAGCATCAGGCACCGCCTATGCGGTAATATTTTATAAATTTAAACTTACCTCAAAGCCTCGTTAGAAGGTCGGATAGTTTCGTCAGCCCGCTTGGCGGATCGAATCGTCCGGATCACCGCACTCATAACAGGCGGGTTCCTTCTGATGGAGGCGCGCTTCCCAAGAGTTTCCGTGCCTCCGTTGACGGAGGACACCGCGATTTACCCTTCATACGGGGACCGCTGCGGACTACGGAACCACAAGGTTCCGCATGGAGTCCGACAAGGGTTGGCTGAGACCCCGGGGTCTTGCCCACGCCTCGGTGTCCGGAGGTCACCTTGTGGCGCCTCCGCCACCTCCTTCTTGACCAGGCCCTTGGGGCGCCACCGGCCGTCAGCAAAGGGAGGGCGAGGAGGCGGCGGAAGCGGATTTCCATTTCGAAACCCAGAACCCGCTGTCAAGAGGCTAGCTCGCTTGGGCGGGCTGCACGATTGTTCGACATTAGAGAACACTATGCGATAATAAAAGAGTCGGGTATCCGGACACTTACGATCTCGCCAGGGCTTGGCCCTTGTTGCCAATCCTCCTGCCGCTGTCGACGGTGGAGAAGTCCGAGGAAGGTTCTTCCTTCTGATTCTCCGCCTCCCCCGCTGGGGCCTTCCTTTTTCTCCTCCTTCACGGGGAGAAGCTTTTTTTCTCCTCCTCGCCCTCGGGAGAAGATTCTGCTTCAAAATCGACAAGACTGGCGCCGGAGCTCCTTCGAGTTCTCTGGCCTTTCTTTCCTTCTTCTCCGCACCACATGGGTGCCGAGCCAGCCCCCGCCAATTGGGCATCCGCTGGTCTTCCAGAAAGGAGCCGGACAGAACTGTCCGCCCTTCCCCCCCAAAGATTAGGGAGTTTTAGATCCCCATAGAGTCAATCTATGAAAGAAGAGTCCCGAAGGGCAAAATAACTTACTCACGGCTGGATGTTGCGAGCTGTACCCGCGATCTTCAAGAGGGATGAGGGAGCCTCCGCCTTGAAAACCCTTCTGCATCTTCGACGAGTGTCAAGAGCCTTTTAGAGTCGAGTGCGGCCGGATCGAACTCCCATAAATTGAAGGCCCATTGTTGGCATGGGAGGATCCGCGGATGAGCATCACCGATTACATTGACAAGCCCGAGATTCTTGCCCACCAGGTTTCAACGCATGTTTGAAGTCCGATGTCTCGTCCGACCCCCAAGTCAGGCCGCTCTTTCCATGATGAGAGCCGTGGAGAAGCCGATCTGAATTGGGGCCGCCACCCATTGGGTCGCGGGCTCGGTGATGAACCACCCGATGCCACCCCTTTATTGTCTCCACAAAGGAGCCCTCGAGCCATAGGACTTTGGCATCTTGCCAACCATGGCGCCCACACTCCGCTGACGCCGCCCACAACATTCGCCCGACGTTGAAGATCTTCAGCCATAAGCCAAAGTGGGGCTGATGCAGGGAAGGTTTCGCAACCACGATAAACGCCGAGATGTTGAGGATGAAATTGGGCCAGGTCATGGAAGTCCTGCCAGTAGAACATGAGCCCCTGGACAAATGGGTGAAGTGGAAAACCTAGTCCGGAGGAAGTGGGGAGAAACACCACCTCTCATGGGGCCTGTTGAATGAGCTGCCCTCGTCGGGCAGCCTATGCGCGATATCGCCGACAAGTATCCGACCTCCCGCAGCCTTGTGATGTGCCCTCCGTGATTGAGGAGGCCATCCACCGCCTCCCGCCTCCCGACATGATTGGAGAAGGGTTGAGGGATGTCGGACTTGGGCGCCGAGCTCGAAAAGGTGGAAATGGATGAGCAAAGGAGGAAGAAGGCGAGGTGAAAAGGTGGATCCTTATCCCTTATATGGACGGACGGCTATGCGCCCCCACCAGCCCGGTAAAACTCGCTTATCTCCAAGCCCAGAATCAATGGCGCGATGGGTTACCCACGTCCGTATTGATGAGAATCCAGAATAAGGGGCACGATCTATGCTTTGATAAGACGGTAAGGAAACCGCCCGCTAAATGCTACCGAGGTGGAATAGTAAAAACGATTCATATAAGGGCCTGGCCATGGTGTGATGTCACGCCGTGAAGACGCCACAGATCTGCAAAAGTTATTCTCTACTGGTATGTGGAACTTGTTTGAGAGCCGACACTATCCGGTGTTCAAAACCTTCTATGAAGTATTCGGAGGAGGAACCCGCCTTGCAATGCCAAGATAATATGCGCCCGGACTCGCTGTCATTGAAGCCGGTTCGGCTACCGAGGAGTCCTCGACTAGGGTGTCCGGATAGCCGACCGTCATCACGGCCGGACTCCAAGACTATGAAGATACAAGATTGAAGACTTTGTCCCGTGTCCGGATGGGACATTCTTGGCGGGAAGGCAAGTTTACGCACGGATATGTAGATGTCCTACCATTGTAACCGACTCGGTAACCCTAACATATCCGTGTCTATATAAACCAGAGGGTTTTAGTCCCAGAGGACACAAAACAATCATACCATAGGCTAGCTTCTAGGGTTTAGCCTCCTTGATCTCGTGGTAGATCTACTTGTACTACCCATATCATCAATATTAATCAAGGGAGTAGGGTATTACCCCATCGAGAGGGCCCGAACCTGGGTAAAAACATCGTGTCCCTTGTCACCGTTACCATCCGCCTAGACGCAGTCGGGACCCCCACCCGAGATCCGCCGGTTTTGACACCAAATGCCCTTTAAGGGAGCCGCTTGAACAGGAGGGATAGCCAAGGCAAAGTTGATAAGGTGTCCGGCCCTCCCAGAGACCAGCCGGATCCCATGCTGACCAAGATGTTGAAGCCGCGCTTTTAAAGAAGGCAGGGGAGCAGGAGCAACCGCCCGCCAAGGAGGCTTTCAAGGAAGAGGGGTCAGGATCCTCCTCCAAGGGGAGAGGACCGCTCAAGACCCGGAAGCCAAGGCCTCAAAACGGGAAAGAAGTTCGCGAAGTCCCCGCGGAAGTACCCCAGCCGCACTATTTCCCAAGGGGATTAGCCTCCAAAGAGCCGTAAGTAAAAAGAAGGGTCCCGTGAATAAAGAACATCCCGTATTTATTTCAAGATAACCAAATTGTACCTTGTAGTTCAAACTCAGCCCTTCTCAACAGAGCTTGTCTTCGGGGATCTTCGTCCGGAGATGAAAGAGAGCGAACGCCCACCTATCGCGCTTGCAGGCGAGGCGCACCTCAAGTGTCCGCCACGAGAATTTCGAACCGCGGGCCGGACGGTCCGGCCTTAACCGGGCGCGGCGGTCGGAGGAGCTAAGGACCTGCTCGGCGAAGCGATATCTCTAAGATCATCGGCACCAATGGCTACTAATTGAAAGAATTGCATCCGCGAGAGCGGATTGCATGAAGCCGCCAAGTTTATCGACGGGTTTGAGGTACAAAAATGATGTACCTTCCGGCGCTTATGCATATAGAATGCGCCTCGATAGATAGTAGCCTCGAGACTCGTGTCGTCACAACCCAGCGGCCGAGGATCATAATCTCAGTAACATGTCGCCCCTATGGTGGCGGGCGTCCGGTAGCGACTGATGAATTTGCCGAACTAAAGCGGCAACTTGACGAGGCGAATGCGGACGCCGCGCTGGTCAATAAACTGTTTGACGAGTCACAAGGTATGCATTTCCAGGACACCGTAAGGGAGCTTGACGCCTATGCCTTACTACTTGTATGCTTTGATGCACGGTGCCTGCTGTGGAGAGGCTGGGCGGAACTTGCCCGAGCTAAAGACCAAGCCCGAAGAGTAGCGCCGCTTAAAGGCGCCAAGAGCTGAAAGTAACGGGCTGCTCATCGCCGCAAAGAGCAAATGGCTGATTTGGCCCTCAAACGAAGAATACTACCGATCAGCAGGTTCTTGAAAAGAACGCTGCGGAACAAGAGGACCAAAAGGCCACCACCGAATCCAAGGATGCCTGCTCCGCTATGAGAGCTGCCAAGGAGGAGTTGAGTCGCCGGGATATTGCGGCCGGAAACCGCATTCGCTGGAGGAAATATAAGGATCGGATGCTCGCTGGACAAGTGTGGAGTTCGGAGGATGCTTATTCAGACTTAGCGCGAGCGCATGGCGCGATTGAGCACTTCCGAGGCCGTAAGGCAGTATGGGAAGAGCTATTTTGGTCGCAATTCCATAGTCCCGAGCGCCCTCTTCCATTGACCGATCGGTTGGAATGGGCCGAGCTGAATCGATTATTCAGACTTCCATGAAGCATGTCATGACTCATTTGTGGCTAGGCGGACCTTCAAAAGAGTTATTTTGTCTTAGTGCGCAGCCTTTGCGGTATCGCGACGACGCAATGAAGCGGTCGGCGGTATTGAGGGGGCGCGGATGGCTCTTGCCCGTTCAAGGCATACCGGGCTGAGATGAAGGCACCAATATTGCGCCCCGATTCGGACGGCCAGTACCGCCGAGCGCTATTTTGAGGAAGTTCTTCCGGCCTGCTTAATAGAGACGCAGCGTTCAAGGATGTTATGTTTGAATGGGTATAATTTTATGAAACAACGCTTCAATTTAATGTAAGAGCTTTTTATACTTGTGCCTTCATAGCAAACTACCTCCCGTTGGGCCGCTGATGTATATATGTATATAACCCGAAAGATGGCAGTTCGCCAGCCCCATGCACATAGTGCGGGGTGTTTGCAAAGAAGTCGCGCTTTCACACTTAATCCAACATCTTGGTCCTATAAAGGAGGTGGTAGCGAGCAAACCAGGCAATCGGACTATAACGCTTTATCACTTTCACTTAGCCATAGGAGTTCGGGTGGGGCCATCAGATAGCCTCGGGGCACCGACTCTCCGAATTCGGGGATGTGCTCGACCGAAAATGGTCCTTCCAATGCGGAGGAATTCTAAACATTCCGTGATTCATCGAGTGGTTGACCGCTCGCTATATCATGATCTGCCGGCTTTTATCGAGGTGCTCGCCCCAACCGGGACACAATCGCAGAGTTCTCCGGTGCCGCACATAGGACGGAACGTAAGGCAGCAAAACACGGAGCCGCAAACCCAACATTTGACCAAAGACATGATTTAGAGCTGATGCATATAAGGCCTAACTCGAGACGCTGAACACCCCTAAGGTATTCGGTCTTTTATAAAGGGCAAAATGCCCTTTGGTAACAAGCCCCCGTGTCCGTGTACGCAAACTGACGCGCCGATGCAAAACGCCACCTCCTCCTCGTTATAATAAGAGACCGGGGATGAGTAACAGCAAGAGACAGGAAAAGGTTTACGAGGGTCTTAATCTGAAAAGAATCCTTGCAACGGGTCCCCGCTGCACGATACGCGGTTCCATTGTGCCGTATCCTCGACGGGTATAGCACTGCTCCATCTGTAAAAGAGAGGAACTTAGTTTGAAAAAGATCGCCTTAAAATGTAATTGGAAATAAAATAGAGTATGATTCAAAATGAGTAAAATTGAGCTCTATTGTCTCTTGTTGTACATGCGGGAGCCCTTGTAAGGGGGTACGCGCCAGTAAGGATCATGTTTATTTATACCGACTCGCTTAACCGGTCCGGGTCCGAACGACCTACTTTAGACGCTTTTGGCAGCAAGGCATTAGTGTGAGGCTTAAGGCAGTCTCACATTCTTTCCTTGAGGGACACGCCAGCTTCCCTTTAATGCAATGATGCCTCATGGACCGAGCATTTTAAGTTTAAGAGATGCATAATGCGGTATTAGTTAAAGCTGGCTAAAGCTTCACGCCCCCTTAGTGCTTGATGGCTACTTTAAATGGGGCGATGTGGAAGACCAATTTTCCCGACGGAAGTTGTCGGGTGAGCCAACATAACTTCCAATAGTAGGGAGCCCGATAATGGGCATATGTGCTCGCATTATTCCTTGAAGGAAGTGTTGCTATGGCTAATCCTGTTTGGGTTTATCCCCATGTTGCGGATTGTGTCTCGACATAGCAGGTGTTTAAATCACTTCCGCCATGTCCATTAGGACTTCATGTGAATTGAAGACCGCCGATTATAGGTTCTAGTATCAAGGCAGTCCATCTGCATGCTCTTGACATTCTTTCGAGTAGTCCTCGATGGTCAAGGTAATTGGTTTTGACAAACAAAGCTTGGGACTCACTGGGTAGATTAGCGGCGAGTAATTCAATGGGTGCCGCCTGCTTTCCCCTTTTTACTACTTGGAAGTAAGTTTACTGCTTTGACCTCTTGTGGGAAATTATTTTATTTTCCTGGTTCGCCAGTGGTGCCTCGCCATCATCCTCACTTGGTGTGTCGAGCCCTTGTGTTCGGGCGCTGAGTCTCGCCTAGACTGCTTGAAGACCCAACAACTTTGTGGTGTAAGGTTTGCGTTTCTCCTGAGTACCAGATTTGGTATATCTTGTCCAAGATTTTTGTTTGGTTGGATAGCTTCATCGCTATTGTCCTTATAAGCAGTTTTTTATTGTTCTGCCATGAGCTTTTGAATCCGCGCTGATCTGTCAGGCTTTTTGGACCGTTTCTTTAATCCGGCGTTGGTCCTTTTCTATGCCTTGGTTTCCCATTCCCATCCCCGACTTCTCGATGTACTTGGGTCATCGTAATGATCTTGTTAGCCAGCCTATCCTCTCCCACTAAAAAGCCGGTCATGAGGCTTTATTAGTGCGGCCATTGTTCTTGGCTTTTCCCGCTAAGGTGTCCAAGCGAGTCATTCGGTCTCTGACGTTGTGTTTAAAAGCTGCTAAGGCTTCATGGTCTCGGACAATGACTATTTGGTTCTTTTTGGTGAGGAACCTGTTCTAGAATTTTCGTGACTGACTCCCGGCTGTTGGGTTATGTGACTTAGATCGTCCAAGGCCCCGAGGTCGGACATAGGTTCCTGGAAATTGGTTCAAAAGCATCCTCAAGCTCTTCCCAACTACCAATGGTGTTTTCGGGGAGGCTTTTGGCCAATGCCGGATGGCCCTTTGAGCTTGAGGGGTAGGTATTTTATGCATGCGTGAGATCATCTCCTCCTGCCATGTGTATGTGGAGGATATAATCCTCAATCCAGATCTGTGGTCCGTTGCCCGTCAGATGCCTCTATGTTTACGGGCTTGAATCCCGCTTGAAATTCATGATCCAAAGACCTTACATCGGTGAAACATAGAGGCTGCGCGGCTACTCAGCATTTGGGTGCGCCGTGATGTTCGGATATTTGACGTGTTGTATTGCTCGCTGCATCTTGTTTCCTTGGCCTGTAGATAGATCTAATCTGGCCATCCTTTTGGTGCAAACTTATGCGGATCATAATGTCGGCCAGTGTGCGCGCCTGCCGCTATCACGCTTGCCTATGTGGTCGCTTCATCCAACCTTGCGGCCTCTTTGTTTTTTTGATCGTGGGTTTCACGGGCCTCATCGAATTCGGGCAGAAGTTTGCGCGCTGGGTAGTTTCTTGCTTGGCGGCCGCCGCCATATTTGTCTCGCAGTGTTGAGTAATTTACTCCATCTCATCTGGAGTGCGCCTTCCGCTGTTCTCGAGCCTCTGCCGCTTTTCAGCCACGCCGCAGGCGAGGAGCTCAGGAGGTTCTTCGATCCAATGATTTGTCCGGCGTGAGATCGTCCGGACTGTTGTCCTTGCTGGGACGGGTTGTTGTCCAAGTTGGCCTGCCTGGTTGCTCAATGGCATGTTCGCCCTCGGCCGGCTCACCCTGCCTATGGCGGGTCAGGGGCGCTATCTTGTCGAGGTGGGGTTTTGAGCGGCGCTTACGCCGCTGAATGCTTCCCGAGGGAATTTTCTTGCGCCGCCTCGCTCCTCGTTATCGCTTCCTTAGGTGTGTCCACTATATATATATATATATATATATATATATATATATATATATATATATATATATATATATATATATATATCGCCCATATCGTCGATGTCCTCGAGTCGAAGTCGAGCATGTCCGTAAGTCATCGATAAGGGCTACAAAGGGTGGTGGGTATGCTGAATTTCTTCTTTCCGTCTCGAATCCCAACCTTATTGACTGTAGTTCGCCAGGGCTCTGATAAGAGAGAGACTTTAATGAGTTCGATATCGCCAAAGGGCAAGTGGAAAGATGTCCGCGGCGTGAACTCCATAATCGACGCCCAATGGATTCGACCGGGGCGCTGGAGGTTCGGAGTCCAAGGAGTCCGCACCGAGAGTCACAAGCTTTTGCAAAGGATGTATGGTGTTCGCTCAATCGTCAGAGAGATTTCAGCCCCGAGGCGTGTCCAACCATCCGCCCTCGATCGCAAACCGGCCTCAGAATGGGTCAGCAGGATCGTGCGGCCTCTGTGGCACTGCTCGGCGAGCAGATCGCACCATCGAGACAAAGGCGGCACGCCGTTGTGGCTCGAATCCGCAAGATCAAGTCTCCGCGACATCGGCCGATAGTTCAAGCTTTCCAAATCTGACCTGATGGCCGGGGCGAAGCCGATCTGCTCCATGGCCTAGCAATTGCGCAGTAAAGCCGCCAACATTAAGATCTGTCCGGGAGAAAAGTCTCACCTCGACTACGCTGTTGATGATTGAAGGAGCCATCGGGCCTATAGGTGAAACGTAGGAACTCTCAATGAAAGCACCAATGTCGGTGTCAAACCGCGGATCTCGGTAGGGGGTTCCAATCGGGCCTAGGCGGATGGTAACAGGAGACAAGGGACACGATGTTTTTACCTGTGTTCGGGCCCTCTCGATGGAGGTAATACCACTCCCTGCTTGATTAATATTGATGATATGGGTAATACAAGAGTAGATCTACCACGAGATTAGAGAGGATAAACCCTAGAAGCCAGCCTATGGTATGATTGTTCTTCATCCCACGGACTAAAACCCTTCGGTTTATATAGACACCAATAGGGTTAGGTTACACAGAGTCAGTTACAATGGTAGGAAATCTACATATCCAGACGCCAAGCTTGCCTTCCACGCCAAGGAAAGTCCTATCCGACAAGGGACTAAGTCTTCAATCGTATCTTCATAGTCCAGAGTCCGGCCAAAGATGATAGTTCGACTATCCGGACACCCCCTAGTCCAGGACTCCCTCACTATGACTATGAGATTATGCAACTCCCAAATACCGGAGGAACACTTAGTGTGCTATCAAACGTCACAATGTAACTGGGTGATTATGAAGATTCTCTACAGGTGTCTCCGATGGCGTTTGTTGAGTTGGCATAGATCGAGATTAGGATTTGTCATTCTAATTGTCGGAGATGTATCTCTAGGCCCTCTCGGTAATGCTCATCACTATAAGCCTTGCAAGCAATGTGACTAATGAGTTAGTTACGGGATGAGAGTAAAGAGACTTTCCGGTAATGAGATTGAGCTAGGTATGATGATACCGACGATCGTATCTCAAAGAAGTAACATACCGATGACAAAGGGGACAACGATGTTTTTATGCGGTTCGACCGATAAAGATCTTCGAGAATATGTAGGAGCCAATATGAGCATCCAGGTTCCGCTTATTGGTTATTGATGGAGATGTGTCTCTTCCATGTTCACATAGTTCTCGAACTCAGTAGGGTCCAGACACGCTTAACGCTCGGCGACGCATTTGTATTATGAGTTTATGTGATTTGATGACCAAGT
Organism: Aegilops longissima; assembly: GCA_021605205.1. Lineage (NCBI taxonomy): Eukaryota > Viridiplantae > Streptophyta > Magnoliopsida > Poales > Poaceae > Aegilops > Aegilops longissima. Next base: position 16,745 of record JAHIAM010021020.1, on the reverse strand, counting down.
TTGTTCGAGTATCGAGATCACGGATGTGACGAGGAGTCTCGAAATGGTCGAGACATAAAGTTCGGGATATTGAAGTTGTTACATTCAGACACCAGAATGGTTCGGGCCGCTTTGATAAGTTTTGAGTACCGGGGTTACTGAACCCCCCCTCACTGGGAAGCAGGGCCTCATGGGCCTAGTGGTGGAAGAGAGGAGGCAAGCTGAGTGGTATGCCCCCAGCCCGAACCGAATTGGACTAGGGTTGGGGCTGCCCCCTTCTCCTCCTCCTCCTCCTCCTCCTTCCCCGCTTCTCCTTGTGGGAATAGAAAGGGGGGCGAATCCTACTTGGAGTAGGACTCCCACTGCCGGGTCAAAACCGCGATCTTTGGGTAGGGGGTCCCAAGTCAGGCGTCATGGATCGATGGGTAATGTGGAGACAAGGGACACGATGTTTTACCCAGGTTCTGGCCCTCTATCGAGGTAATACCCTACTCTGCTTGATTGATCTTGATGAATATAGGGTTACAAGAGTTGATCTACCTCGAGATCATCCGTTGTGGTCTAAACCTAAGGGTGTGATGAGTAATGTCATAATGATTCAGCATATCCAGATCGACTAGCCCTGGGCCGCTTATATAATGTACCAGAGGCCTAGGATAACAAGAGTCCCAGCCGACACGCCAATGGAGAGGAGTCCTTGTCTTGATCACCAAGTCTTGTGGAATGTTCCTTGTATACTTTGGTGTCCGAATCGTCCCATGAGTAAACGGCCATGGGGTCCTCGCCCAATCCAACCGGATCGGGAAATGACGTGGTGAGTACCCCTAGTCCAGACACCACAAGGGCCCTCCGAACGGTCTTCAAGTTGGGACCGCTCCCTTGATTCTTCCAACTATTCTTCGCCTTCGGTCATTCGGTCTGGAAAAACTAGTTCAACAAATCTTCTTATTCGATCTTCGAGGATCACCAAGTAACCAAGAGTTTACACGCAAGTATCCAAGGAGCCCCTTTAAATTATCAGCCTTTATCAATGCTTGTTATTTTATGCCCACCTCGGTTTGAAGTTGTTCCCGGGCGGCGGTGTCTCTCTGCATCCGAGCTCCAACGCCGGACTGCATTTGAGGTATCTTTGCAGCCGAGCACCAACGCCGGATCTGATCCGAGCCCAACGCCGACTATATCCGAGGTGTCATAGATCACCTTGGCTTGAAGAAGTTTAAAGGAGGTTAGCTGAGCTTAATGCCGAAATGCCCTCTATAGAGCCAGCCACTTGCATCCGAGCTTTATGCTAGATCTGCTTCATAGGTGATGCACCACCGGGCTTGGGCTGATTTTTGATGCGTAAATTTATTTGCTGTCAATATGTATAACCAAGAACCTCAAGGTGTGTGTCGGTCTAAACCCGAGATGCACCTAAAGGAAAACATGATACCTCTCGATCCTAGTAGTTCTTCGACAACTGTAAGTCGATGTGCGTAAATCGGCTCGAGGATCAACTCCTAGCTCGGCAGATAATGAGAATAGAAACGTAGGTAATATATTAGAGATAATAGTGATCGCGAACGGCCCTTGAGAGAGGGTCTTGATAAGTTGCCATAATATATTAGCTTGACGCCAGATAGGTCCAGATGGTACATGTTGTTGTCCAAGACGTTTTTCATAGTTCGTCAAGCTTTGAAATACTAAGAACTTTGAATTTTATGCATTGAATGTAATGCAAGAGTCTCAGAGACATCGGGTCGGTGGAATACCAGATTAAGGGATCGATGTGCCCTTTAATATTAGTAAATGATAAGCCAAGCTCAGAGACTTTGAGCCTTAATGCGGCATGGGTGGTCAATTAAGGATCGATATCCATAGTAAAATCACATGTGTAATGACTCTATGTATCCAAGTTCTTTACATCATTAATGCTCAGATCCGCTAGGTACAAAACTTTGTTGAACGACCATCGGCTTCCACCTCCTCGGCAAGTAGCCGAGGAGTGTTTGTCCTTCTTTATAAAGCCTTTATGAGGGCGAAGATTTACGACAAACAAGGCAATCCGGCCATACAGTTTTATAAACAAAGGTACACAGAGAGATATGTTATATTACTGTTTAACATAAGAAATGTCTTCCAAAGAAAATAGTCCCGCTATCGGTTCCTTTCTTTGGGTTGTCATGCTAAGGATGATCATGAAACCCCAGCTCCGATCAATGTGGGAGCAAAATATTGAGGATTTAGTATGGGGAAAGTTCCCGAACTATGTGGTCTTAATGAACCTGTCGTGGTTTTGTCACGACAGATGTCCTAGTGTGAGGACTTAGTCGTGGAGCCATCGCAACGTAGTTACCTTAAAGGGGTTAAAGCAGGACAAAGGGCGCAAGGAGTTTATACTGGTTCAGCTTCGGTGAACATAAAAGTTTAATCCAGTTGTGGTGGAATTCTAGGGTTTCGGCACGGTGGTGAACGCTTTTCCTAGCTCTCGGTCTGTTGTCTCTGTCCCTAAACCGCCGCTTCGGTCGTCCCTTTATATACACAAGGTTGATGCCCAGCGGTTCACGTAATCCCACTCGGCTCATAAACGTGTCCGGCCAGTTTCTACCCTTTCCTATCTTACAACACAAGTCATACATCATATGGTGGTTTACATCTACGGGCCCTAATCCTTGGGCTTTGGGCCTTCTTGTTAATCTCCGTAAAGCCATATTCCTTGTCTGTTTATGGGCTAAATATGAGAATCACTATGAGCATAACCCGCCTCCTGGGCGGTTTATACTCATAGTTATATCCCCAACATTAGGCCTGTGTTGATTTGAACTTGTTCATGTCAATCTTCAACACTTAGAAAATCGCTCAGCACCGCGAAAACCTTGTAACTCGTCGATGTCATCTTCCAACATCATGATAATCCGCCATGACATCATCCGCCACTAACTTTACACATAGCTAAAATCTTTTAATGCATCTCCTTTGTTTAATGAATCTTCAAGATCAAGGCGCCCACACGCCTACACATCCGCTTTTTTGACCTCCTCGATTCACGAGCTTGCCTCTTATCCATTTGCCTTATAAATAGGACTGAGGCTCTTCACTCCCTCCTCGTGCCTCTTCGCTTCGCTTCCTTGGGTCGACTTAGCGCCGAGCTCAGCCACGCCGCCAAGCTCATCTTCGACTCCACTCCGCCGCCACATCACCCTGAATCGCACTGTAAAATCACGGCGCCTCTCTCGCTGTTCCATCAGCATCGTGCAGTTTTTCTTCCGCCATAGATCTGCCATTAGGATTTCAACGTTCTTCGGTGTTTGTCGGTGTTCATCACTTCGTAATGGTTCCTTGACTCAAACCTCGACAGTTTTTTCCTATATGGCGATGGCCATAGTTCCTCTTTTTCATCAAGCATCTCATTTAAGTAGAAAATCCAATCTGAACCTTTATCAACCGCCTCCGTAGCAATATTTAGATCTGAATAATTTTTTTTTTCTACACGCCGTAGATCCAAAACTACAATGCCAATCCGTGAAACCTGTTTTTCATCACTTAGTCATTTTTCAACTTTAGATCTATACCTTCAACACCTGTATAGGCGGTTTATTTAGAAAATGATAACCCGCCAGTACCATTAGTCCCCTCTAAACCACCAATCGCCCGCTTTAACAATCTTGCATGCTTTAACAATTTTTATCTCTTAACCTGTAACACTTTACGCTTGCCAATCATGAGTCTTAAACTGACATAAATCTTCCTTCAGGTTATTGCACAAACGGCCAAGTCTTTTTATGCTTGCAATTGGGTTCCTTCCCGGTTATCAAGAACAATGAACGGGCTGCCTCAACCGCGCTTAGCAAAAAGGAAGTTATCCATCGGAGAGCCCCGGTCCGTAAAATCCTCCCGAGCCAAGGATGGAGAAGTAATTGTGTTCTGGATCATCTCGCTCGAGGGTTTAGCCTCCGATCAAAAATTCGATGTGCTTGCTAGCTTCATCTCCGCTTCTCAAGATATTGGACCTAACTCGTCCAATATTTGTAATTTTCAAGTGTTTTGCAAGGCTTATTTGCAAGAAGAACCCACCGTTGACCTGTTCGAGACTTTCATTTAAACGCCGACTCAATTTACGGACAGGCCCAATATCGAACTTACGGGGTTTCAATTAAGAAAAGGAAGGATGTTATTTCACGGGATATACCTCATGTGAAACCGCCGAAGATAACTCGCCGGACTTAGGGTTATTTGAGACCTCGCCGACACTTGGCGATTCACCGCACATCAAAGACATACCGTAAGGTTTACAAGCAACCTGACCGAACATTATGATTCACCGGTCTAGTGGGATGGACAGACGGTGACAAGGCCTAAGGCCCAAGGCCGCTCATGTTATGGTGGGCCGGTTTAAGAGCAAAGGCGTGAGGAATATTTGTCTTACAAGGAGTTAAGACTGGACTTGTATCCGTTTGTATTAGAGATAGACTAGTCCTAATCCTAATAGGACTCCACATGTAACCCGCCCATTCAACATATATAAGGAGGGGCAGGGCTCCCTAAGAGGGGCAAGCTGATGTGCAAGAAGAAATCTCTAGGGCTAGACACAAAGAGCCGGGTTTATCGAGACTCCCCCAGATCATAACGAGACCTAGCCTCAAACAGCATGTAGGGCTATTACCGGATGATGTTTCCGGGACCGGTTGTCTAAATCCTTGTCTTGTGTTATGCCTTCTCGATTCCGCTCAACCCTCTCAAGCTACCACATAGATGCCGTTGGCCTGACTAAGTCCCCGACACTAAGAACATCTGCCGTGACAAAACCACGACAGTTGGCGCCCACCATGGCCTGCGACGGTGGTGTTGAGTTCTTAGAGGTGCTATCCCAGGATCGAGAAGTCTGTCCGCTCAATGAAGAAGTTCGCTGGTTCGTGGAGAATTTCAACTGGCTTGCCAAAAAGTTCCACAGTTTCATCGAAGGTTCCGCGGTTTGTCGGAAAGTTCCGCCGGATCAAAGTTCTCGATGCCTGATGCAAGGTTCCGCCTCGAATCACTAAAAGGTTCCGATCGCCTCATTTAAAAGTTCTGTCCAATCATCAAAGAGTTCTAACCTAGATTATGAAAAAAAGAGTTCCGGCAGGATTATCAAGAGGTTCCGTTCAAAAGTTCCGATTATCAAAAGTCCGCAGGATTACCAAGAGGTTCTCGGTTCAAAAATTCGGATTATCAAGAAGTTCTGGTTCTAGAAATTCTGCTGAAAAAGTACCGGCCAAGTTATGTGGAGAGATCAGCACTAGAAGACACAGTAATCAATCAACTCTTTGTCAAAAACAAAAGCAAAAGCACAATGCATTATTCAGCTACCAAAGATCCGCAAAAAAAAATACCGCTGTGTGCTATCCTTTCTATGTATTTTATCATTCTATGTTAATCTGCATCCGCAACAATTACCTCGGCCTCAGTAATATTCTAGCGTTAGTAGCAACTATTAAAAGAAAAATGGGTGGTGTTATACCACGGATGCACGCTCGTGCATCAGACACTGCTCGCCACCGACAGGGGTGTCTCGGTCTACGCCGACATACCAGCTGACTAGCCCATCCGCACTACTTATACTGCCATGGACGACTCGCCTGCTGAGTGAGTCTTCATGAGGTATCCTAGATTTGGACTGCGTACTTATATCCGGACTATTGAAGCGTGAAGATACAAGACTCAAGACTTCAACCCGCGTCCGATGGGACTTTCTTGGCGCTGGAAGGCAAGGTTGGCGATCCGATATTATATTTCCTTCCTTGTAATCGATTCCATGTAACCCCTAGCCCTCTCCCGTTCTATATAAACCGGAGAGGTTGGTCCTTAAAAGTCCGATCACAATTACAATCATATTTCATCACACGCCAGTGATAACCCACAAGCATAGGGGATCAATTGTAGCCTCTTTCGATAAGTAAGAGTGTCGAACCCAACGAGGAGCCAAAGGTAGAACAAATATTCCCCTGCCTCTATCGAATCATCGATACAACTTCACGTGACGCTTGACGCTCACTTTACCCAGAACAAGTATGAAACTAGAAGTACTTTTGTAGGTGTTTTTGGATAAGCTTGCAAGAAAGTAAAGAGCACGAATAAAAGCTAGGGGATGCTTTTAGATAAAGACATAACTAAACAAGTTTTAGTAAAGAGCTTGTTGTCACAAGAAAGTTATTTGTCCCAGGGCAATCGATAACTAGACCGCAATCATTATTGCAATTTTATTTGAGGGAGAGGCATAAGTTAACATACTTTCTTACTTGGATCATATGCACTTATGATTGAACTCTAGCAAGCATCCAAGCAACTACTAAAGATCATTAAGGTAAAAACCCAAACATAGCATTAAAGCATCAAGTCCCCTTTATCCCATAATGCAAACAACCTACTTACTCGTGTCTGCGGCTTCTATCACTCACGCCACTCCACCATAAGCAAATCATGAACATATTGTAAAACCCTACGGGCGGAATCCTCTCGCTATGCCAACATGGAGAGCACCATAAGACAACACCAATAATAAAACATGCAATCTCAAACCAATATTGATTCATCAAATAACCCATAGGACAAAAACAGTATCTACTCAAACATCATAGGATAGCCATACATCATTGGGAAATAATATATAGCGTTGAGCACCTGTGTTTAAGTAGGAGATTACAAGGGTAGAGAGAGAGGTTACACCGCTGCATAGGAGGGGAAGAGTTGGTGATGATGGCGGTGAAGTTGTTGGTGAAGATTGCGTGATGATGATGGCCACATGCGGCATTCCTAGCCACCGGAAGAGAAGGGGAGAGGGGGCCCTTCATCTTCTTTCTTCCTTGACCTCCCTCCCCAGATGGGAGAAGGGTTTCCTCTGGTCCTTGGCCTCCATGGCGTGGAGGTGAGAGCCCTCCGAGATTGAACTTTCATTTCCTTCTGTTTCACGCTTCTACGCTCGCTCACCTGCTTTCACTGCTTCGTATATATGGAGATCCAGAATTCGATTGCTCCTAAAACCTTCGCTGTGATTTTTTTCCTAATATTAGCTTTTAAGGGCAAGAAGAGCTGCCAACCGCTTTATGGTGGGCTCACGAGGGTAGGGCGGTTCTAGGGCGCCTCACTTGACCTGTGACCAACCTCGTGCACCGTTCGTGCTGATTTTCCTTCCAGATTTCTCATTTTCCAAAAATAAGCTCCATCCGCTTTTATCCTGCTTTGGACTCCGCTTGATATGGATATTCTAAGTAAACCAAAACATGCAAATGTATAGGTGGACTGCACTGGCACTAGATCAATATGTTAGTCCCAAAATAATAATATAAAATTTGCCAAAAGTATATGAAAGTTGAATAATATTGGCATGGAACAACCAAAATTATAGATACGACACGAAGACGATGCGATCCCCAAGCTTAATTTCTGCTCGTCCTCGAGTAGGTAAATGATAAAGATAATTTTTGATGTGGAATGCTACCTAGCATAATCTTTTTACATATGTTCTAATCATGGCATGAATATTAAGACACGAAAAGATTCAAAGCAATAGTCTATCATTTGATATAAAAACAGAATACTTCAAGCATACTAATAAAGCAATTATGTCTTATTGAAATAACATAGCCAAAGAAAGTTCATCCCTACAAAATCATATAGTCCTGCCATGCTCCATCTTCACCACACAAAATATTCACATCATGCACAACCTCATGACAAGCCAAGCAATTGTTTCATACTTTTGACGCTTTCTCAAACCTTTTCTAACTTTCATGCAATATATGAGCGTGAGCCATGGACATAGCACTATAGGTGGAATAGAATAAGATGTTGGGGTTATGTGGAGACAAAAAGGAGAAAGCCCCACATCAATGAAGCGATCAATCGGGCTATGGAGATGCCCATTAACAGATATCAATGTGAAGAGTAGGGATTGCTATGCAACGGATGCACTATGAGCTATAAGTGTATGAAAGCTCAAACTCAAAACTAAGTGGTGTGCATCCAACTTGCTTGTTTCATGAAGACCTAGGGCATTTGAGGAAGCCCATCTGGAATATACAAGTCAAGTTCCATAATGAAAATTCCAGTAGTATATGAAAGTGACAACATAGATAATCTATATGAAGTACATGGTGCTACTCTAGCTAACAAGATATGAAGACTCGCTATGAAGGAAGAACATGAAGCTACTTTGAAGTTACAAGTGTGGAAAAAGAGATAGTATTATGCCCCTTTATTTATTTTCTTTTTTCTTTTTTTTATGGCTCTTTGGTCCCAATTTTTTATTTAGGCTTCTTTGGCCTCTTTTTGATGGGGCAACGTTTCAATAATGATGATCATCACACTTTATTTACTTACAACTCGACCTGACATAACTCGATACTAGAACAAAGATATGAGTCTATATGAATGGCCCAAGTAGGTACGGGATGTGCAATGATCTAGCAAATAGTAATGACATCAAAAACTGACAAGCCATGAAAACATCATGCTAGCTATCTTACGATCATGCAAAGCAATATGACAATAAATGCTCAAATCATGTATATGATGATAATGGAAGTTGCATGGCAATATATCTCGGAATGGCTATGGAAATGCCATGATAGGTAGGTATGGTGGTTGTTTTGAGGAAGATATAATGAGGCTTATGTGACAGAGCATATCGACTGGTTTGATGGATACCAAGTTTGCACCAACTCTCAAGGTGAGAAAGGGCAATGCACGTAATCAAGAGGCTAGCAATGATGGAAGGTGAGAGTGCGTATAATCCATGGACTCAACATTAGTCATAAAGAACTCATATACTTATTGCAAAAATCTATTAGTCATCCAAACAAAGTACTACGCCGATGCTCCTAGGGGGATAGATTGGTAGAAAAGACCATCGCCATCCCCGACCGCCACTCATAAGGAAGGCAATCAATAAACACCTCATGCTCCGACTTCGCTACATAACGGTTCACAATAATGCGTGCTGCGTGAACTTGTAAACCTCAACACAAGTATTTGTCAATTTCACCATTACTCAACTAGCATGACTCTAATATCACCATCTTTATATTGCAAAACTATTGCATGAATCAAACATATCATATCAAGTGATCTACAAGTTTTATGTAGGATTTTATGACTAACCATGTGAATGACCATTCTATGTCATCTCTCTAAATAGATATAAGTGAAGCAAGAGAGTTTAATTCTTTCTACTAAAGATATGCTCAAATCTAACAAATATAAGTGAAGCAAAAGAGCATTCTACAAATATGATGTAAAGTTGAAAGCGAGTAAAAAAATCCAAATTTCAAATGATATAAGTGAAGCACATGAAGCATTCTATAAATGCCATACTCAAAAGATATAAGTGAAGTGCATAGAGCATTCTATAAATCAACCAAGGACTATCTCGTACCAGCATGGTGCATAAAAGATAAGTAAAACCTAAATGCAAAAGACGCCCAAGACTTGCACATATCGCATGAACAAAACGAATCCGAAAACATACCGATATTTGTTGAAGAAAGAGGATGCTTCCCTAGCATCCCCAAGCTTAGACGCTTGAGTCTCCTTGAATATTTACTTGGGGTGCCTCAGCATCCCCAAGCTTGAGCTTTGCCTCTCTTCGTTCTTCTCACATCGAGATCTCTCGGATCATCGAACACTTCATCCACATAAAACTTCAAATAAAACTCGTGAAGATCTGTTAGTATAATAAAGCAACTCACCACTCTAAGTATTGTTGCAAACCAATTCATATTTTGTTTGCTCATTGTGTTCACTGTAATATACTTTTTCATGGCTTAATCCACTGATATATAAATTGATAGTTTCATCAAAAGAAGCAAACTATGCATCAAAAACAGAATCTGTCTAAAAACAGAACAGTCTGTAGAAATCTGAACATTCACCATACTTATGATTTCAAAAATTCTGTCAAATTAGGAAAAATAAAAAATTTCTAGAAGAAGATAGTAAAGAGAATCAGAACCATTTGACGCTCCAAGAAAATTAAAATTCACGACTACAGCCAAAGTTTCTGTCCTGCAATTCAGACACTAACAAGCAAGCAAAACATCCTAAAGGCAAACCTTGGCACATTATTTTTATAATACAATGGAATTGCACAAGGGATAATTATTTGTGTTGAAAACTTGTTTCAAACAAGATTCACAAAGTTTCCGTGAGCATGAACAAAGTTCAAGGAGCCTCCCACTTCAACAATGCTTGTCTTTCTCACTTTCACTTTCCTTTGAAAAAGTTTTGGGTTCCCTCTTTATTTTTTGTTGTTTTAAACTATATAAAAGCACTCAACAGAAATAAATGACTCTCTAAAACTTCCGGTTGTTCTCTCGGCAGCGCTTTCTTTAAAGCCATTAAGCTAGGCATTTAGTGCTCAAGTAATGAATCCACCTTGATCCCAAGGTATATCAAAGCCAATTTTAATTAACAATGATTTGTAATTTAGCAGTGAGCACAAAGCAATATATATCATGTAATGACTAAGTCTAAATCTCTTCCTATGCATCGGCATGTCATAAAAAGAACAATTCATGCACATAGTAAAGGCCAATGCATAGTATAAGCAGTTTCTTGCAATTCTATCGTGTTGGAAACATAGAGAGGCGGAGATGTAGTTCCTCTCTCATAATAATTGCAAGTAGGAGCAGCAAGCACATGCATATTATATCTATCAAAATCATCATGTGTATAGTAAAATGCAACCCATCAATATAATCCTTAATAAGAGCAAACTTCTCATATAGTGTAGTCGGAGAATTCAAAAGATAATAGGACTATCATGCGGTGTAATAGCAACAATTTCATGTTTAACATAAGGAACTATAGCAAGTTCATCTCCATAAGCATAATTCATATTGGCATCTTGGCCAACAAGCATAGCAAGCATCATAAAAAGGGATATTTCAAGAGAATCAACGGGATCATAATAGTCATCATAGCAATCATCCTTCTCGGAAGCACAAAGGGAATTAAACAATGTATGAGTTGAAGAGTTACTCTCATTAGAAGGTGGGCACGGTGATCAATCCGCCTTCCTCCTTTTGTTCTTCGTACTCCTCCTCATCTTTTTCATCCAATGAGCTCATAGTTTCATCAATTTCTTCTTCCATAGTTTCCTCGCAAAATATTATTCTCTTCTTGGACAGCGCTGACTTTCTTCATAAAAAGCATTAATATAGTAATTGTATTCATAATTTTCATAGAAATATCTAAGTATAGCAATATTTTCAGTGCCTATAAGCATCACTCATCTAAATCTTCAAACTCTTACAACAAAGATTCAATTTCATAAGCAGCCTTAAAAGCAACAAATTCTTCTATTTGTTCCACATCATAGTAATCATATATACCATTAGCATAAGAAGCTAAGTGTGTGACGCCTCGGATAATTAGGTTATAGTAATCCCAAAGCTAAGGTATGCCACGCTACCTTCCATCAAGGATAATCAAGCTAGTTCAAACGCATTCTAATTCAAAATTTGAATTTAAGTTAAAACCATCTGGGTTTCAAAAGTCAAACCTAAATTGTTCCTAATGTGTCAAATAATTCACAGACCATACAGGTGGAGAGGCCACACCTTTATAAAGTATTTAGATGCACTAAAGTAAAGAAAATTGTGGCTAAAATCAAATATTTAAATACCTCTTAAATAATAAAAACGTGAATAAGTAATTATTACTACACCAAACTTTTTGAGGTAATGGCCTATAATATAAAAAATACATTAGGAGTTTGTTTTGTATTTATAAAAAAAATAGGTGTAACTAAAATAGAACAGAAAATAGTAAATATGTAAAAGGAAAAAGAACAAAAAGGGAAAGCCCCCTCTCCTTGGGGCCGAGTGGCCCAATCTGGCCACCCAAAGCCACCAGGAGGCCCACCCCGCGACTCCCATATCCCTCACCTCAAAACTCCTAGGACCTCATCATCCCACTTCTTTGGCCAAGCTGCCACCAGTGGCGGGCGCACGATCCCTCGCTTCTCTCCCTCCCCCACTCCGAGGCCTGAACTGATCGGGCAATCAAGCAACACCCGCCGACCAACCCCCTCCCACACCTGTTCTCCTCTCCCCGATCCAGATCGATCAAGCACTTGCTGGTCACCGATGCCACCTCCTGCCGCTGACTTCCCCACCAACATGACACACTCATGATGCATTCTCCTCTCCAAGTTAATCATCGCTGCCTTTCGGCTGATCTCCACTCAACCCTGGGCTGGGCTCCCACGGAGGCTGCTCGACGCCAGCCCGGTCGGGATCTCTTCGCCGGACGCTACCCTCGGCTGCCGATCCTTCCTGACTGCACCCCTGGCTTCCTGAGCCCCTCGCCGCCCTCTGTGAGCCCCCCCACATCCCTCCTCTTCCCTTGAGCTCCGGCCTCTATCTAGCTAGCCTCGTCATCATGTCTGGCCCCGAATTGCTTGGCTCTGCATTAACGATCGCTCATTACTGGCATAATCGTTACTCACCAGCCCCATCAAGGCTTCACCCGAGGGCCGGGCGCCTGGGCACGCCTCCTGGCTCGGGTTTCCGCCTGCATGGCTAGACCACCACTGTCCTGCAAGACCCACGCACGGGCGCACACGCCTATAGCGCTGCCTGCTGACTTTCATGGGCCGCCGACCAAGGAGAAGATGAAATGAAAAAGGTTCCAAAAGAAAAATAAAATGGGATTAAAAGTAATTAATCATCTAAGCTAATTAACTCTTCTAAATAAATCACCCGACTAGTTTAACTAACCACTAGCCTATGACATGTGGGACCACGACCTAAGGACGTACCAATGTTGACTGAATAACCACTCGACCGTGCATGCTGATTAGGACCCATGGCCCCACTTCTGTCATCCACTAGGGCTAGATGCTAGTGGGTGTCAATAGGTGTATCCCTTCGTCTCATTTAGATTTAATAATAAATTTCAGAATGTTATTAAAACCTAGAAAAATGATATAAAATAATCCTAGACTTTGATGAAAAAACTTTGTACATGAAAGTTGCTTAGAACGCCCTGACCCATCTCTGATACGCAGTCGGCTCGTCCGCCATACACCCCCTAACCCATCGAACTCAAGAATCCCCTCCCTCCGCCCTCCGCTCGGAAAAACGCTAAACACCGGGATATTTTCCGGATGTTTTCCCCTTCACCAGTATCACCTATCCCCATGTTAGATCACCCTTCTAGCACCGTGATTTGTCATGTTACGCTTTGATTGCTCGGTTATTTATTGTGTTCCCTCCGTTACTCCTTCCGTAGACTCCGAGACCGCCATTGATGCCACCGAAAATGACTCACATCGATTTATTTAACCCTTCTTCAAGGAAAGCAACAGTGCAAGTTCTCCTTGATCACTATGACATCGCTTACCTCTTCTATAATTGCTTGCATTAGAGTAGTGTAGCATGTTATCGCTTTCGTGATATTCTACATAGATGCATATTCTGTTCTTGTTACCACTCAAGTTGTTACCTTTTACCGCAATCCTATATGCTTAGTATAGATGCTAGTATTTTCATCCGTTCTACCTCTCTTGTCCGCCTCGCCATGCTATATTGATCGCTGTGATCACTTCGGAGGTGATCACCGGTATACTATATACTTTACACTATTACATTACCCGTGATACTGCTCGAGATGGGGGTTGAAAGGACAGTGGCTCCATCCCGTAGAGGTGGGCTCGTTCTTTACAGCTCCCCGATCACTTTGTATGAGCGATAGGGGCAGGTTGAGACCGCCTAGGAGAGAGGTGGGTTGGCCCTGCTCAAGCGTTTCGATACTTAACACGCTTAACGAGGTCTTGTATTTGATCTGAGTTGGCTATTTAGCTTATACGCATCTAACCATCTATACGGGAGTAGTTATGGGTATCCCGCTTGCTTTTGGTATCAATTTGAAGTACCAGACGTCAATGGACGAAATACGCCGGATTGGATCGAACGCTAGGCTAGGTCTGCCTGGCCACAGATTTAACGTGCGGTGTGTGCTCGGGCGATGGGCCTGCACTCTCGCGCGCTTTAGGTTTAGACCGGTATACTCTCCTGTGGTGCCTAGGTGGGCCTGCACGTGTTGATCTTCCGCGCCGGGCATGACCCCGGAAAGTGTACGTCCTACTAACAACAAGCGTGGCCGGGTAAGATGGTGCACCGCAGGAAGTTAATCTATTCGGATAGCCGTGATCTTCGGTAATGTGATCGACTTGAGTTGTGTACCTGAGCTTATGACAACTAGAACCGGATACTTGATAAAACACACCTTCCAAGTGCTGTATACAACCGTGTTCGCTTCTCTCTCGTGGATATGAGAGGGATCGCCGGTAGGATTATTGCTATGTGATACTTGAGGACTTCCGCTTGTCCTCTCTACCTGTTGTAAGACAGTGTCCGTGTTTAGTCTCTGCTAAGACTAGCTATCCCCTCTTATTCTGCATTCGCACAGTCCACCGACATGGCCTTACACACATATCCATGCATATGTAGTGTAGCTCCCTGTCATGCAGTACTTTGATGAGTACTCACGGGCTTGCCTTGTTCCCCCTTTCCCTACCTCTACTCAATTGCTGCAACCAGACGATGGAGCCCAGAGCCAGACGCCACCGCCGATGACGCACTACTACTCCTGGAGGTGCCTACTACTACGCAGCAGCTCATTGATTATTTACTGTGAGTAGCTAGGGAGGATCCTGCAGGGAGGCCTGCCCTTCTTCGATCTGGATCCCGCTTGTGCTAGCATTCTTAAGGCAAACTTGTTTAACTTATGTCTGTGACTAGATATTGTTGCTTGGCTGACTCGCCCATGATCGAGCACTTGTATTCGAGCCCTCGAGGCCCCCGGCTTGTATTATGATGCTTGTATGACTTATTTTATTTGTAGAGTTGTGTTGTGATATCTTCCCGGAGTCTCATCTCGATCGATACATTTGGTATGATTAGTGTACGAAAATCGGGGCGCAAGTTGGTATCGAGCCGACGCCGAGGAACCCCTTCCACACTCCTTGGCGCAGTCTAGACATTGCAAAACTTTACTAACTTGGTGTGTGCCCACGGGCCCACGCCATCGAGTGGTACTAGGATCTTTTACCCTCGACCTTTACTCCGACTAACTCTTTCTATCGGGTTAAACGATTTTGCTAAAAACAAAACTAACTTTAGGTTCTGTATTTCTCCCGGAGAGCTTCACCATGATCCCGCTAATCAAGATTCCAAGATACTCTCGATGTTCTCTCAGACCTTGTGCCCATCCTTTTGCTTTCCGACCACCGATAAATCCGTATGGAAAACTACTTACACTTGCCATTCATAATCATCCCCATTGATTTGTTATTACAAGATACCTCAAGTTTTTCTATTGTTCCGAATACTTTGTGCCTCTCCCTAGCGCTTTTGCCACATGAATACCCCTTCAAATAAATCCTCGGACTTGTCGGTATCCGCCATTCCCGCTTGTTCATGTGTTTACAAAAGCTTCAAAATACTATTCATCTTCCGAAATCCTCCGAGCCTTTGGCTTTGAAATTTTGCTTGCTTGCATTATGGTTAATCCCATAAGTCTCGTAGTCTTATTGACATTCCTTGTCATTATCATTTTGAGTCTGTTGACTCAATATGTTTGGAATACACGAATCATCATTGATCCTTATAAATTACTTTTCCGCTGAGCTGCCATTCTTTACGAAAATTGGTTCTCACCAATCCAATTGTCTTTGATTGTACCCAAGGCTATTCAACTTATCCACCCCTAATCGAGCATTGCTTCGATCCCTTGATTTGGAAATCATAATTCTTTGCATTTGACAATTGAGTTAGTCTTGTTTCTATAATTGCCCTCTAGTTGAGTACCGATGCTCAGTCGATTCCTTGTGGACCACCATATCCTTTGTTGGATTTTATCCCAACGCCTTCATATTCACTAAACTTGTGAGCCTTTTCGGATACATAATGCCTTGGTAAATTGTATCCTCGCTTTTCAACCATGCTCCCTTGAGCTTGAGTTAATTACTTCTAAAGATTCGTATATGATTCTAAGATGCCCATGGGTTGAACCTATGCCTTCTTTAATATGTGTGAACCAAAGTTTTCACAGTGATTTCTTCCGGTATTTTGCCGATAAAATTTCAACGTTATAACTTCTCGAAAGCGGAAGTGAATGAAAGGGTATGCATTGAGAGGTGGACGACCTTGAACCTTGTGTTCATGCCCATGGACCGAATATATCCTATCATGAAAGCTTCTTTAACAATAACTATTTTTGATAACTAAATATGGTATCTGGAAGATCCTTCAACCGTGGTTCCACCATGATTGTTCTTCTTGATCTCATTTCTAAAATTAAAACAATTGTCTCCTATGGATCAAACACCACCAACCTTTACTTTATCTTGTGTAGTATTACCCGGTATCTCGAGATTATCATGGAACGATAAATTTTATGAGTTCTTCATCAAGTACTAATACTACCATTAGGGCTCGGAATTAAACACTCAAAGACACCGATAACTGAACCGAGTCTCATTACGGTTCAATGACACTTGACAATCTTCTTTGACGAAGTTTGAACCGATCACGCCATTCCAGTGTTTGGCTATATCCTTTTGGAGATTTTAACCTTATGTCCTTATTCCCGAGACCCTTTCCGGAGCTGCTTAGAATCTTCCTCGCCTTTACCATTTCTTGACCAACAAACTTGATTTCGAAGGTGTCGCATCCATGGTTTCAATAACCTTTTGCTTCATCATTCCTTTGACTTGATGTCCCGCCAATTGATTACATCTTCATCAA
>JAHIAM010021019.1:0-16580 GCA_021605205.1 Aegilops longissima | reverse complement strand
AAAACAGCAGTGTCCACTTTGATGCAGCAACCGACAAGGGAAATGACACATATTATGGTTACATAGTAGACCCACAAGACGGAATGACAACAAAGGATCTGAAAAATCTTGGGTACACCGACGAACCGCTCATTCTAGCCAATGATGTGGCACAGGTTATCTATGTGAAGGACATGTCTACCAGACCGGGGAAAAGAAAAGATAAGGAAGCGAATAAATCATACAATGAGCCAAAGCGCCACATAGTTCTTTCAGGAAAAAGGGACATCCTGGGAGTGGAGGGCAAGACAGACATGTCTGAAGAGTATGAAAAGTTTCATGAAATTCCCCCCTTCAAAGTCAAGGCTGACCCAAGCATCCTGATAAACGATGAAGATTATCCATACTGAGGTGAATGTTGGTCCGGGCGATCTTTGGCAAAGATCTCCGTTGCCGTTGGAGGGAAGAAACAAAGAAATCCCCACACAACCACAAGCAGAGCAGCACACAAACTAACAAATTCCTACTTGTTGGCCGAATGGAAAACAAGCAGCGCCCCTCCTCGTAAGTAGAATTAGAGCACGCGCTAACCACCCCTGTGTCCAGCAAGCCAAGCAAGCAAACCATGGCGCAGAATCACTAAACTCCGCGAGAATTGCAGCAAGATAGCAGGGCGATTATTGCGTTAATTACCTGGCCAAATCAGGGTCCGAGGGAGGCGACGAGATCGCCGCCCGGTGGAGCGGAGGATGCCTCAAATCGAGAGAGGATTTGGGGTCGATCGGCTGCCGCTGGTCGCTCTCGTGCTTTAGGCTTTAGCCGAGGAGCCCTGCTCCGTGCTCCCCTAACCTAATTTCGAGGGGTATTTTGTCCCCGCAAATTTGTTTTTTCCTGGCCCGCCGCAGCCCAGATCCAAGCCCTGTCTAGCCCTCAGATAACCCAGACAGATAATGCATAAAGACATTGGTCCAAAAAACATCACACCACCCCACGCCCACGTAAGACCTGCCAATCCAATCATTCACGCGAGCAGCTCCATCAATCTCGCGAGCATTGACGCAGCTCCATAAGTCACGTAGTAGATCTCCACCGGCGCTATCTCGCCGCTGGCGATCTCGCCGGACAGCGGGCGCGATAACGCTAGAATTTCCAACGATCGCGACAGTACTGCATCCCGCGCTTCTCTAGTCTTCGCCGCGGCAACATCGAACTAACTGCCGCTGCGCCAGGTGGCAGTGGTTAACCTAGCGGAGCGGTAACCTAGCTACCCGGCGGCGCATGCGATCGTGGATCTTGTTCCGGTAGTGCTGCACCTCGTGATCTGGGTTCACGAAGCGCCGCTGCCGCCGGCCAGCGCACTATGGGGATCGTTATTTGATGTGGCGGCTAACCTAGGTATCCGCGCAGAGGTAATCACAGATCTAGCTAGGTTTTGAGATCATGCAGTTCCTCGCGATTGAATGTGATCTCGACGGGTGCCGTGGCCATCTTCCTTACTAAGTTTGGCAGATCTGAACGGCCTCCGCTGTGGTTGTTTACATAACATCCGTGATCATGTGCTATGTGTTTTATAATTTCATCATTGATAATGTTTGCACATGTGATGATACATATTATTGGTTGTAGGAAATGGCGACGAGGAGTTAATCGATATCATGGTAAACATGGAGTTTGGAGAACTGATGAAAGACTGGATAGAAGATTGGTCGATGATGAAAATTCAGATCGTGAAGATCGGTCGAGAATGGGAACGAATGGGACGATCTTAATGTGAGTGGCATTGTCATGTTGTAATTTTTGGTGGCATCCGACAACATTAAATCTTTGTGTTGAAAATTTATAGATGGATGAGCTTGATGATGATCAGGAAAACAACTCGGAGCTCTCGAATGAAGATTACATTAGTCAGTACGGAAGTGAAACGCTTTGTTGGCATGCAAATTGAATTTCTTCCGAATAATATATGATAAGTAATTATGTATCTGTGCTGTATTTTTCAGTTCATTTCGAATGTCATAATGCGTACGACTATTACGGTGAATCCGACGTGGAGACAAGCCTTAACGACGAATCATTAGATGCACCTGGTTCTGGGGAGTCCGAGTCGTCGGTCATCATGAGTGAGGTATGTGTGTAATCAATGTTCTATGGAAGTAAGTAATGTTAAACCATAGAAATCTTTTTTCATGGCTGTGGTTTGATTGTGTAGGTGACACAAGATGATGGTGCAAAGAATGTCCAAGATACTGCCAGTGCAGATGATAAGAGGGGTATGTTCATGCAGATAATGGAAATGACCTTTACGTCTCACGATGTTGCGTATGATTTCTACAACAGCTATGCTAGAGATAATGGTTTCAGCATTAGAAAGAATAAGGTCAGGTATAGCAAAACAGAGTCACGTCATATGCGTTATAGGCGGTTTGTTTGTTCAAGACAAGGGAAAAGTGACAACAAGTTGCTAACCGAGGAAGGACACAGCCGTAGGCTCAGAGCCGAGACACGCTGCTTTTGAGAAGCGCACCTGACCGTCAAGCTTGACCAAAAGTGTGGGGTTTGGTTTGTTGAAAGTTTCGAGGAAAAGCATAGCCATATGTTGGCAGGACCAGACGAGGTACCTTTTCTTTGGTCCCACAAAAAAATCAAAGAGTACCAAAAGCATGAGATAATGTCCATGGAGCTGCAGGATTAGAATTCACGACATGATGGATTGCTTCATCAGCAAGCATGTATGGTACGGCGGTGTTGGTTTTACCAGCGTGAAATATACAACCTTTGCACCAAGGAGAAGAGGAAGCTGCTTTCAAAGGTGATGCTGCCACAGCCATTGGCATCATGGCCAGAGCAAACAGAGGGATCCTAGCTTCTTTTTCGAGTACAAAGCTAGATAAGGAAGGACATTTGAATAGGATGTTCTGTGCGACTCTCGGCCTCGCCATGACTATGAGGATTTCGCGACGTGCTTGTATTTGACAGCACGCATAAGATGAACCGCTATGGTATGCCATTCATACCTTTTGTTGGTCTTAACAATCACCGAAGACCACTGTTTTTGGTTGTGCCATAGTTTCGACGAGATCCGTGAGACATACTTGTGGCTTCGCAGACTTTTTGAGGTCCATGTGTCAAAAGATGCCTAAGAGTGTTATCACATACGCCGATGCTGCGATGATCAAGGCACTAAGTCTTGCTGACGTAGCACCGTGATATGTACATGGCACATAGAGAAAATATGAAGATTCACCTCACCACAAGTCCTTGAGAGAGTTCCAACTCTTCTGTACTACAGCACGCCCACGGCAACGCTTGAGGAGAGATGGCACGATTTTCCAAAAATGGCAGTCGGAAAATCTGTAACATGGTTGAGGCGGATGTATAAGAAGAGGAGACTGTGGGCATGCATATCTAATAGAGGGTTCTGGCTTGGCATGAAAAGCAACCAGCGGAGTGAAAGCCTGAACTCATGCCTTCACCTCCACCTAGACGGTGAAATGACCCTGGTGGATATGATTTTGCACTATGAGAACGCCATTGTGCGATCCGTGAAAATGAGGCGCGAGATGACTGCACCGCCTCACAGAGTTTACCGTGCCGCTATTAGCTCGAGGAACTTGAGATAGCTGCTTCTCACGCCTTCACTCGAGCAAACTTCTATATGTTGCAGGATGATCTTAGAAAAATTGACGGCATGGAGATTGTAGAAATTAAGCTGGGAGACGAATCACAGCAGTACATCGTGGTCTCAAGAATAACCGAAGCGCCATTTTTGGGTGGAGTATACACCAGTAAATTCAAGAAACTATAAGGTGCAGCTACAGAAGAATGATTCGAAGGGTCTACCTTGCAAGCACATATTCCATGTAATCAAGCACTTGAACATATCTGAAATACCAAAGTGTTTAGCTCTTATTCGGTTCACGAAAGAAGCAAGGTTGGGACTTTCATGAGGCGACAAGCAATCTATTGGGATTTGGTTGGACTGGGGCGGGAAAGAATGAAATATAGCCAGGTCGGTGTGTTAGCGTCTGGGCTATGCATGCGCATGCAAACACCCTGCTTTGTGGGATCAGACATGAGAGTTTGAAGGCTGTGATAGCTAAGAGTCATGAGTATGATCTGCTACAGAAAATTTGTTGAAGCAAACAAATGACATCAGTAAGTATGCAGTTGAATATGTGGACGATGGTGAAGGCAACATGATTGAGGTTAAAGATCCTATTAAAGTGTCAAGCAAAGGTGCAACAAAGGCAGATGAGAGCCGCGCTGTCTCGAAAAATGTTAGACCACTCTCTTTTGATGAGTCGAAAACCCGGTGCGGCGCTTGCAAATTGGTAGGACACACTAGACGTAGCAAGAAATGCAAACTAAATCAGAAGTAAGTGTTTGTATGCATTGTGGAGTATTAAAGTTTGTATCATTCATTAACTTAACTTGTCTTCTATCAGGTGCAGAAAAGTGGAGAAGGAACAAGAGTAGAACACTTTCTTCAATTATTTACTGTGTTAATGGGCCGGCTCATACTTTGGCTAAGGTAGCTGCAGGCGCTTGTGTTTCTTTGGTTTGGAGGCTTTGGCCCCCTGATTGTATCCTTAGTGTATTAGCAGACGAGATCCCAGTCTTTGTTTAAGTAAAGTAAGATGTTTCCTGTAAAAAAATCAAAAAATTTTTATCGCCTAATGACCGGGCGGGAGGTAGAAAGAATATTATTGTACATTTCCGCCACGCCCTAAATGCCATTAAATAAGTAACTGTACCACTCTCCTCCCCACCACACACTCACCCACGCCCCACGGGCGCCGGTTCGAACTCCCTCTTATCCCCACCTACAGAGATCGAGAATACCGCCGGCGACCGCTGCAGCCGCCCCATGGAGATAATCCTCGGCTGGCAGAGAGCGATGATGGACCTCGCCGATGGATGACGAGGGTGGCGCGCAGAGTTGACTAAGGTGTGCGGCTGGTTCCCCAACACGGATATGTTGGTCAACCACGCGGTGGCCTCGCCAAAGTCCTCACCGACGCCAAGACGGCACGCCTTCCCCACGGCCGCGGAGTCCCGCCGCTGTCCTACTCGTGTGGGCAATGCGAGAGGCCACGCTGAGCGACTTCTGTTCAGCGCAAGGTGGTGGATGTACCGCCCACCACCATGACGCTGCAGCCAGATTCAGCACGCGTCGCGCCGAGGGCGGACTGCCGATGTCGAGCTCGCTTCCCCTGCGCCCGCCAGCCCGGACTACCAGGTCCGCCATGTGTCGAAGCCAGTTCTGCCAAGGGCTCGGCGCCATGGAGGACGACGTGGAGGAGGTACTGGTCATCCCGATGACCATGAGGAGGGCGAGGAGGACGCCAGTGCAGATGGTAGCGCCGGTCGCCGCCGAGGGTGGCAAGACAATGCCCATCGACGCCAAGCTCCTTCCCTCCTCCCCGACGTAGTAAAGGTGGAAGAAGAGGAGGTTGCTCAGGATCAGGTGGCGCAGCTGTCCAACACAACGGTGGTCAAGAAGAAGGCTTCTCCAGGTTGTGCGCCGCCACGCCGCCCAAATTTCTGAAGAAGTGAAGATGGGCACAGCTTGTCAAGGAGGAGGAAGGTGCTGGTTATCTTAAGTTAGGTACGCTGTTATATGTTTCAGCATATAAGTTAACATTATTTTGGGTTTGATGTTTGTTAGGTATGCTTTTATATGTAAGCATATAAGTAATGCAATCGGTACGGATTGATCGGGTTCTTTGTGGCTGAAGAACTGAATATCTACTGCTCACCCTAAGTGCCAAGTTCAGTTAAATTTCTGAATATCTAAAATGTATTGTTGCTTTGCTTCAGTATTGCATGGAAGCTGCTAGATGTAGCTCCTATGTTGCAACAAGACAATGTACTAGTCTGCTACATAAATCAGTAGTGTTGCTAGGTGATGTGCCCATGTGCATCACATACCAAATATAGAACATGTCAAAAGTGCATTGTCTGTCAAATACAGGACATGCCAAAAGTGCATTGTCTGCCAAATATAGAACATGCCAAAAGTGCACTGTCTACCAATCATTATGGCCCCATGTTATTTATGCTGCAATCTCTGTTACACTTTGCCCATAAACTGAATAGCAAATAATTCAGCATCATTTCATCATGTCAATTACAATGATGTCAATAACTTTATGAACAATCTACTTGCTAACTATGACAGCAATCATAATGGCAAGCAGGCCAAGATACAGAAGACCTCCAAATCCTAAAATCCTATCCCTATAGAGCAATATCTCCTTGTGCATCTTAACCATTGCCCTCTTTTCTTTCTCATTCCTTTTAATTTCAGCTTCATATTCTGTAATCTTAGTCTCCAGTTTCTTGTTCTTCATGGCAAGATACTTAATGACTGACTTTGCTTTGCTATCCCACTCCCCATCAACCCATTCAACATACTCAGAAGTGATATCATCCTAAATAAATCATGAGCAATTCAAGTCATTTTATAACTGAACTTGTCGCTGCAAGCGTTAAACACTGAACTTTTTTGCAGCTTGACCGCAATAGCAGTACTAGTTTGAAGATCATGCTCAGTAGACTAACCTCAAACACACATCCCCGAAAAGCTGCCAAAATTGTTCCGCATCTATGCGACACGGGCACTAGGAGTTTCTTGATGACCACATAGATGAAGCTTATCATGGCCACAGGTGATGAATTATGGGCGATAATGCTGGGATGTAAAGAACAACGGTAAAGAACTTACCTTTTTGCCACCAAAGTGTAGCACTGAAGAAACCCTAGCCGTGGGTTCTCCCGGCCCGCCGCCGCCCACGAAACCCCCGTCCCCTGTTCCACTAGATCCGCCGCCGCTGCCTCCTGTGCCACTGAATCCGGCCCACCTGCTTGCAGGACCCAGGGTTCGACCTAACTTGCGGTCGCCACCGCTCTTCTCGCCAAGAGCCGCCGCCTGACGCCCAGCTCGCTGTCATGCTTTCGCCATCAAGATTTGTAGGCGCAAATAGAGAGGGAGGGCTAGGGATTTGGAAAGGGAAATGAGAAAAGGGGAAAGATCGATGTGAACCTGCCAAAATGGGCTGGTGTAGCGCTGCCGGGAAGATAGCCCGCCTTTGGGGCCCCTCACGTGGTTAGATGGTCCGTGCTCGCATTATGGTGAGTACAGAAAAGTTAATTATACATATAATAAAAAACGATGGGTCTGTAAAACAAACTAGAAAAATATGATGCCCGATAACACGCGATAGAGCCAACGAGCTGGCATGACTAATTTTGATGAGTGTAATATTACATTTTGGCTTGATATATTTACTTATCTACCATGACTACTTTTCATAATAATGTGATGAGGGGGAATTACTAGGAGATTATGCAAGATGATGACATGCAGATTGCTAAGGCAGAATGCTAAGCTTGGTAGAGTTTAAAAAAAGTTAAGATTGTGAAATTTTTAATATGAAACTTACGAGACCAGTTGAAGAGAAAAATAGACTATTATAAAAAATTGGAGAAGGAGAAAAATATTAAGCAAGAACACTTGATAAGTGAAGCCGTGAAAAATACAATTATAAAAAATTGGAGAAGGAGAAAAATATTAAGCAAGAACAATTGATAAGTGAAGCCAAAACTTTATTGGTACGACCAAATTGTCTTCTCTGAGTGAATTTTATGACCGAATTGTCTTGTACGAGCGAATTGTCTGATGCATACATACACATGCATGTGCCCTGTTTATTACATAAAATGATAGAACCCTAAGATAATCATGCCGTCAAACCTTCGACCGGACTAAATCCAAACCACTAAAACTTCAATCTTGCATGTCGATGGATTCTTCAGCGCCGCTTTTGCTTGCGATTTCGTGAATTTTGTTCTTCACACACTCCATCGAGTTTGAAGGTGACATAATCAACTCTGCGATTTAAACGCCTTCTCCTTGCGCCAACGGTGGCCTGCAAAAATGACATAAAGGTTACATGAACCGGTTGCTACACCACCATAGTAGCTAGTCTACAAACGAAAATAACAGCATACCTGTGTAAATTTATGGGTGATTTTGTCCCCATTCAAATGTTCTAGACATTCTGTGACAAAAGGGCCACAAGAGTTCCTGGTACATATGCAAACATTAGCGGTGGGCAATACAAACATGTGTGCTGTTGTTTGATTGTGCCTCGATGTCCTATTAACTCACCCATCCTCTTGCTCGGTATGTCATACTCCTTGATAGGCCACTTACTTACGTCCGGATATTTCCCTGGTGTAATAAGATTTGCCTGACGCATATCGTGTGCTATAGCTATTCGCTATAAAGAGGATAGTGTTAAAGAACAATCGTAAACAATATGTAAGAGCAATGGTACAAATGTTGGTTACATTACCAGTGCTTTACCAGTCCTCTCACTCAGGTCCAGAGGATAGAGCGAATCGAGAACTTGGAATTCTTTCTTGATCATGTGCATGACCACGGTCATCTAGCGGCTATTGACGATATTCAACGCGATATACGTCCACAGTGCAAAAAACCATTACGGATCAAAAGAAATACTTGATGAACTATCCTGTAGTGATGAATCACAAACATTACGCACCTTATCACGCACAAGATACTCTTTCGTGACTCTATTAACTGCCTCAGCTTTGGTCGAGCACTATCCATGTTGCAGCTCGATGGCAATGGATCGTCATGTGCGATAGCACGATCTACAAGGAATTTGGACCTCCACGCTGGACAGAGGTAACGATCATGACCAACACGCAGCTCCAAATATCCCATATAAGCATCAATAACCTGCATAGAATATCAGCGCATTACATGTTGAGAGTTGAGACATAGATTTTTGAGCATTTTTAAAAAATAGGACATGCAAGTAGTACTTACATCATCCGACAACCATCTATGAGCTAGTACCGGTAGAATCCTTTCGAAAGTCAGAGTTATGCCACGGCCTTCACAGTAGTAAATTTTTTTTCTTGTTCTTCTCAGTGCTAGCAGCTAACTCAACAAATGAAACAGCAGCATCAATTATTTCCGGCGTCAACTCATCTGCCACAACCTCCGGCACATTATTGTTCGAAAATAGAGCTGCATGAAATAATATGAACGTCAACAATGGTGATCATATGCATTGGTAGTAAATAAAAAAATTAAGAATGTTAGTTACGATACCTCTGGTAGCAGTACTAGTACCAGAGGTTCTCTGACTGAAGGAAATATGCCCTAGAGGCAATAATAAAGTTATTATTTATTTCCTTATTTCATGATAAATGTTTATTATTCATGCTAGAATTGTATTAACCGGAAACATAATACATGTGTGAATACATAAACCTACAGAGTGTCACTAGTATGCCTCTACTTGACTAGCTCGTTAATCAAAGATGGTTATGTTTCCTAACCATGAACAAGGAGTTGTTATTTGATTAACGGGATCACATCATTGGTTGAATGATCTGATTGACATGACCCATTCCATTAGCATAGCACCTGATCGTATAGTTTGTTGCTAGTGCTTTTCTTCATGACTTATACATGTTCCTATGACTATGAGATTATGCAACTCCTGCTTGCCCGAGGAACACTTTGGTGCTACCAAACGTCACAACGAATCGGGTGATTATAAAGGTACATTACAGGTGTCTCCAAGGTACATGTTGGGTTGGCATATTTCGAGATTAGATTTGTCACTCCGATTGTCGGAGAGGTATCTCTGGCCCTCTCGGTAATGCACATCACATAAGCCTTGCAAGCATTGCAACTAAATGTGTTAGTTGTGAGATGATGTATTACGGAACGAGAAAAGAGACTTGCCAAGAACGAGATTGAACTAGGTATTGATACCGACGATCGAATCTCGGGCAAGTAACATACCGATGACAAAGGGAACAACGATGTTGTTATGCGGTCTGACCGATAGAGATCTTCAGAGAATATGTAGGAACCAATATGGGCATCCAGGTCCCGCTTATTGGTTATTGACCGAGAGGTGTCTCGGTCATGTCTACATAGTTCTCGAACCCGTAGGGTCCGCACGCTTAACGCTTCGATGACAGTTATTATGAGTTTATATGATATTGATGTACCAAGGTTGTTCGAGTCCCGGATGAGATCACGGACATGACGAGGAGTCTCAAATGGTCGAGACATAAAGATTGATATATTGGAAGCCTATGTTTGATTCGGAATCACTCCGGTGAAATTGGGAATTTTACCGAGTACCGGGGTTACCGAACCTCCCGGGGGTCAATGGGCCTTGATGGGCCTTAGTGGAAAGGAGGAAAGGGGCCCAAGTGCTGGTCGCACCTTCCCCCTTCCCTAGTCCTATTAGGACTAGGAGAAGGTGGCACCCCTCTCCCTTCCCACTTGGCCAATCCTAGTTGGACTAGGATTGGGGAGGAATCCTACCCGTGGGAGTAGGACTCCCAGCGCAGCCCTTGTGGCCGGCCAGCCCTCCCCTTCCCTCCTTTATATACAAAGAGGGCACCCCATAACACACAAGTTGATCATTGAGATCGCTCTCAGCCGTGCGGTGCCCCTTCCACCAAACTACACCTCGAATATACCGCTATGGAGCTTAGGCGAAGCCCCGCGCCGGTGGAACATCATCATCGCCACCACGCCGTCGTCTTGACGAAACTCTCCTCAACACTCGGCTGGATCGGAGTTCGAGAGACGCCATCGAGCTGAACGTGTGCAGAACTCGGAGGTGCCGTGACGCTCGGTACTTGGATCGGTTGGATCGGGAAGAAGTACGACTACTTCCTCTACGCTATGCCAACGCTTCGCTGCTGGTCTACGAGGGCACGAGACAACACTCTCATCTCGCTGCTATGCATCACCATGGTCTTGCGTGATCGTAGGAAATTTTTGAAATTACTACGCTCCCCAACAGTTAGATGAAGGAAATATGCCCTAGAGGCAATAATAAAGTTATTATTTATTTCCTTATTTCATGATAAATGTTTATTATTCATGCTAGAATTGTATTAACCGGAAACATAATACATGTGTGAATACATAAACCTACAGAGTGTCACTAGTATGCCTCTATTTGACTAGCTCGTTAATCAAAGATGGTTATGTTTCCTAACCATGAACAAGGAGTTGTTATTTGATTAACGGGATCACATCATTGGTTGAATGATCTGATTGACATGACCCATTCCATTAGCATAGCACCTGATCGTATAGTTTGTTGCTAGTGCTTTTCTTCATGACTTATACATGTTCCTATGACTATGAGATTATGCAACTCCGCTTGCCCGAGGAACACTTTGGTGCTACCAAACGCCACAACGAATCGGGTGATTATAAAGGTACATTATGGTGTCTCCAAGGTACATGTTGGGTTGGCATATTTCGAGATTAGGATTTGTCACTCCGATTGTCGGAGAGGTATCTCTGGGCCCTCTCGGTAATGCACATCACATAAGCCTTGCAAGCATTGCAACTAAATGTGTTAGTTGTGAGATGATGTATTACGGAACGAGAAAAGAGACTTGCCAAGAACGAGATTGAACTAGGTATTGATACCGACGATCGAATCTCGGGCAAGTAACATACCGATGACAAAGGGAACAACGATGTTGTTATGCGGTCTGACCGATAGAGATCTTCAGAATATGTAGGAACCAATATGGGCATCCAGGTCCCGCTTATTGGTTATTGACCGAGAGGTGTCTCGGTCATGTCTACATAGTTCTCGAACCCGTAGGGTCCGCACGCTTAACGCTTCGATGCGATGCTTATTATGAGTTTATATGATATTGATGTACCAAGGTTGTTCGAGTCCCGGATGAGATCACGGACATGACGAGGAGTCTCAAATGGTCGAGACATAAAGATTGATATATTGGAAGCCTATGTTTGACTCGAATCACTCCGGTGAAATTGGGAATTTTACCGAGTACCGGGGTTACTGAACCTCCCGGGGTCAATGGGCCTTGATGGGCCTTAGTGGAAAGGAGGAAAGGGGCCCAAGTGCTGGTCAGACCTTCCCCTTCCCTAGTCCTATTAGGACTAGGAGAAGGGGTGGCTCTCTCTCCCTTCCCACTTGGCCAATCCTAGTTGGACTAGGATTGGGGAGGAATCCTACTCCCGGTGGGAGTAGGACTCCCAGCGCAGCCCTTGGTGGCCGCCAGCCCCTCCCTTCCCTCCTTTATATACAGGGCAGAGGGCACCCCATAACACACAAGTTGATCATTGAGATCGCTCTTAGCTGCAGCGGTGCCCCTTCCACCAAACTACACCTCGAATATACCGCTATGGAGCTTAGGCGAAGCCCCGCGCCGTGGAACATCATCATCGCCACCACGCCGTCGTCGACGAAACTCTCCTCAACACTCGGCTGGATCGGAGTTCGAGGGACGCCATCGAGCTGAACGGTGCAGAACTCGGAGGTGCCGACGCTCGGTACTTGGATCGTTGGATCGGGAAGAAGTACGACTACTTCCTCTACGCTATGTCAACGCTCGCTGTTGGTCTACGAGGGTACGAGACAACACTCTCATCTCGCTGCTATGCATCACCATGGTCTTGCGTGATCGTAGGAAAATTTTTGAAATTACTACGCTCCCCAACAAAGGTATCGAGCCAGGTTTTATGCGTTGATGTCATGTGCACGAGTAGAACACAAGTGAGTTGTGGACGATACAAGTCATACTGCCTACCAGCATGTCATACTTTGGTTCAGCGGTATTGTGAGATGAAGCGCCCGACCGACATTACGCCAGACGCTTACGCGAGACTGGTTTCACCGCCCGAGCACTCGTTGCTTAAAGGTGACCGGCGGTGTCTGTCTCTCTCACTTTAGTTGAATCGAGGTGGCTACGCCCGTCCTTGAGAAGGTTAAACGGAGTCTATTTGACGAAGTATCGCTGTGGTTTTGATGCGAGGTAAGAACGGTTCTTGCTCAGCCCGTAGCAGCCACGTAAAATTTGCAACAACAAAGTAGAGGACGCCTAACTTGTTTTTGCAGGGCATGTTGTGATGTGATATGGTCAAGACATGATGCTGAATTTTATTGTATGAGATGATCATGTTTTGTAACCGGTTATCGGCAATCGGCAGGAGCCATATGGTTGTCGCTTATTGTATGAAATGCAATCGCTCTGTAATGCTTTACTTTATCACTAAGCGGTAGCGATAGTCGAGAAGCATAAGATTGGCGAGACGACAACGATGCTACGATGGAGATCAAGGTGTCGCGCGGTGTGACGATGGTGATCATGACGGTGCTTCGAGATGGAGATCACAAGCACAAGATGATGATGGCCATATCATATCACTTATATTGATTGCATGTGATGTTAATCCTTTATGCATCTTATTTTGCTTTGATTGACGGTAGCATTATAAGATGATCCCTTACTAAATTATCAAGAAGTGTTCTCCTGAGTATGCACCGTTACGAAAAGTTCTTCGTGCTGAGACACCACGTGATGATCGGGTGTGATAGGCTCTACGCTCAAATACAACGGTGCAAAACAGTTGCACACGCAGAATACTCAGGTTATACTTGACGAGCTATGCATATAAGATATGACCTCGAACACGGAGACCGAAGGTCGAGCGTGAATCATATAGTAGATATGATCAACATATTGATGTTCACCATTGAAACTACTCCATCACACGTGATGATCGGTCATGGTGTAGTTGATATGGATCACGCAATCACTTAGAGAATTGAAGGATATTTTCTAAGTGGGAGTTCTTAAGTAATATGATTAATTGAACTTTAATTTATCATGAACTTAGTCCTGGTAGTATTTTGCAAATTATGTTGTAGATCAATAGCTCGCGTTGTTGCTTCCCTATGTTTTCATATATGTTCCTAGAGAAAATTGTATTGAAAGATGTTAGTAGCAATGATGCGGATTGGATCCGTGATCTGAGGTTTATCCTCATTGCTGCACAGAAGAATTATGTCCTTAATGCACCGCTAGGTGACAGACCTATTGCAGGAGCAGATGCATACGTTATGAACGTTTGGCTAGCTCAATATGATGACTACTTGATAGTTTAGTGCACCATGCTTAACGGCTTAGAATCGGGACTTCAAAGACGTTTTGAACGTCATGGACCATATGAGATGTTCCAGGAATTGAAGTTAATATTTCAAGCAAATACCCGAGTTGAGAGATATGATGTCTCCAACAAGTTCTATAGCTAAAAGATGGAGGAGAATCGCTCAACTAGTGAGCATGTGCTCAGATTGTCTGAGTACTTCAATCGCTTGAATCAAGTGGGAGTTAATCTTCCAGATAAGATAGTGATTGACAGAATTCTCTAGTCACCATCACTAAGATAGTAGAACTTCGTGATGAACTATAGTATGCAAGGGATGACGAAAACGATTCCCGAGCTCTTCGTGATGTTGAAATCGACGAAGGTAGAAATCAAGAAAGAGCATCAAGTGTTGATGATTGACAAGAACACTAGTCTCAAGAAAAAGGGCAAAGGGAAGAAGGGGAACTTCAAGAAGAATGGCAAGCAAGTTGCTGCTCGAGTGAAGAAGCCCAAGTCTGGACCTAAGCCTGAGACTAAGTGCTTTTGCTGCAATGGAACTGGTCACTAGAAGCGGAACTACCCCAAGTATTTGGCGGATAAGAAGGATGGCAAAGTGAACAAAGGTATATTTGATATACAGATTATTGATGTGTATTTTACTAGTGTTCGTAGCAACCCCTCGGTATTTGATACTGGTTCAGTTGCTAAGAGTAGTAACTTGAAACGGGAGTTGCAGAATGAACAGAAACTAGTTGAAGGGGAAGTGACGATGAGTGTTGGAAGTAGTTCCAAGATTGATATGATCATCATCGCACACTCCCTATACTTTCGGGATTAGTGTTAAACCTAAATAAATGTTATTTGGTGTTTGCGTTGAGCATGAATATGATTTGATCATGTTTATTGCAAAACGGTTATTCATTTAAAGTCAAAGAATAATTGTTGTTCTGTTTAAATGAATAAAACCTTCGATGGTCATACACCCAATGAAAATAGTTTATTGGATCTCGATCGTAGTGATACGATATTCATAATATTGATGCCAAAAGATGCAAAATTAATAATGATAGTGCAACTTATTTGTGGCACTGCCGCTTGGGTCATATCGGTATAAAGCGCATGAAGAAACTCCATAAGGATGGATTTTGGAATCATTTGGTTATGAATCATTTGATGCTTAAGAACCGTGCCGCTTTGGGCAAGATGACTAAAACTCCGCTTCTCCGAACAATGGAACAAGCTACTCTTGACTTATTGGAAATAATACATACCGATGTATGCGATCCAATGAGTGTTGATGCTCGTGGCAAGTATCGTTATTTTCTAACCTTCACATGATGATTTGAGCAGATATGGGTATATCTACTTGATGAAACATAAGTCTGAAATAGTTGAAAGGTTCAAAGAATTTCAGAGTGAAGTGGAAAATCATCGCAACAAGAAAATAAAGTTTCTGCGATCTGATCGTGGAGATGAATATTTGAGTTACGAGTTTGGTCTTCATTTGAAACAAAGTGGAATAGTTTCACAGCTCACGCCACCGGAACACCACAACGTTATGGTGTGTCCGAACGTCAGAATCAGCATTTTATTTTGATATGGTGCGATCAATGATGTCTCTACCGATTTACCAATATCGCTTTGGGGTTATGCATTAGAGACAGCTGCATTCACGCTTAATAGGGCACCATCTAAACCGCTGAGATGACACCGTATGAACTATGGTTTAGCAAGAAACCTAAGCTGTCGCTTTCTTAAAGTTTGAGTTGTGATGCTTATGTGAAAAGTTTTCACCGATAAGCTCGAACCCAAATCGGAGAAGTGCATCTTCATAGAATACCCAAAGGAAACTGTTGGGTACACCTTCTATCACAGATCCGAAGGAAAGTTTTTCGTTGTTAAGATGGATCCTTTCTAGAGAAGAAGTTTCTCTCGAAAGAAGTGAGTGGGAGGAAAGTAGAACTTGATGAGGTAATTGTACCTTCTCCTTATTGGAAAGTAGTTCATCACGAAATCAGTTTCAGTGATTTCTACACCAATTAGTAAGGAAGTTAATGATGATGATCATGAAACTTCAGATCAAGTTGCTACCAAACCTCGTAGGTCTTCCGGAGTAAGATCCGCACCAGAGTGGTACGGTAATCCTATTCTAGAAGTTATGTTACTAGACCATGATGAACCTACGAACTATGAGGAAGCGATGATGAGCCCAGATTCCGCGAAATGGTTTGAGACCATGAAATCTGAGATGGGATCCATATATGAGAACAAAGTGTGGACTTTGATGGAGTTGCCCGATGATCGGCAAGCCATATTATATAAATGGATCTTCAAGAGGAAGACAGATACTGATAGTAGTGTTACTATCTACAAAGCTCGACTTGTCGAAAAAAAGGTTTTTGACAAGTTCAAGGTGTTGACTACAGTGAGATTTTCTCAACTGTAGCGATGCTTAAGTCTGTCCGAATCATGTTAGCAATTGCCACATTTTATGAAATCTGGCAAATGGATGTCAAAACTACATTCTTTAATGGATTTATTAAAGAAGAGTTGTATATGATGCAACCAGAAGGTTTTGTCAATCCTAAAGGAGCTAACAAAATGTGCAAGC
>JAHIAM010021018.1:0-12817 GCA_021605205.1 Aegilops longissima | reverse complement strand
GAAGCGTCGGGGCTTTGAATACTTGTACGCCAATCGCAAGTTCACAAAGTGGCCGGAAGTGGAACCAGGAGGTAGGTGACATCACGACCACCCAAGTTCTTCAGTCAATTGTTTGCCGCTTTGGTATTCCTAACCGGATCATCACCGACAACGGCAAATGCCACGAAGTCGCACCTTCATGCAAGACGCCCAAGATCTTGGCGCCAAGATCTACTTTGCTTCAATTGCTCATCCGAGAAGCAACGGTCAAGCAGAGAGGGCAAACGCAAGTGCTGCGAGGACTCAAGACCAGAACTTTCGACTGCTGCACAAGTGCGGAAGGAATCGGATCGAGGAGCTGCCAGGGTTCTTTGGTCGATCAGACGACGCCAAATCGAGCCACCGCCGCACACCCTTTGCTCTAGTCTACGGAGCAGAGGCAGTTCTCCCCACGGAACTCGATACGGGACACCCGAGTGCTCGCTATGATGAGTTTGAGCAAGAGCAGCGCGAAAGATGACGCGCTTCCTCGAGGAAGATCGCTTCAGCCGCAGACGAGCTGCTCGTTATTAAAGAAGCTTTGCGCCGCTACCATAGCCGCAGTTAATGCCGAAGCTTCGAGGAAGGCGACTTTTGTTCTTCGCCGCTCAATCCGCCAAGAATTCCAACAAGTTGACGCTGAAGTGGGAAGGCCCTTATCGGGTAAAACGAATCAATAGGCCCGGCGCCGTCCGCTTTGAGACCAAGATGGCTTTCCGTGAGCAATTCCGAACATAGAGCATCTTCGCAAGTTTTACCCATGAGGGCGCGGTTGCCGAACCTGCTCCGAACCACCCTTTTGTACAAGTCTTGCCGCTGTTGCATGTAATCCTTTGTACAAAGCCGGGCGCACCTCTGCATCAAGAAAGCCTATGGTTGCACATTTTTGTTAATACATGCTTTCATAATCAAATATGCATGTGTTCACTAACATCTTGTGCAGCACCCGCACCGTAAGCTTATAATAAGCCATTAGGCTCCATAACTTTATTTTTTCTTCTTTCTTCTCAAACAAGAAGGAGGTTCATCCACCCACAAGTTAACCGGGGAGAGGAGGAAAGAATGATGGGCCGATCGAAGCCGCCGAGGAACTCGCTTTGCCGGAAAATGGACAATGTAAAAGCTTGTTGCTAAGTTTAAACGGCCATTTTAAATTTTTAAGTTATCTTCTCGAACGATGGTACTTTGTATGGAAAACCTGCGCGGAGGAACCAAATCGGATCGCCGCGCCTTACTTTGTTTCGAGTCCGCCAACAA
The DNA here is from genome assembly GCA_021605205.1 of Aegilops longissima. Taxonomy (NCBI): domain Eukaryota; kingdom Viridiplantae; phylum Streptophyta; class Magnoliopsida; order Poales; family Poaceae; genus Aegilops; species Aegilops longissima. The sequence continues at coordinate 11,542 of JAHIAM010021018.1, read as the reverse complement.
CTTAAGTGAGCTGCGATTAGTCCGACGACGAGGTTGCTTGTCAAGATGCACCCGCCAGCAAAGTTGCTGAAGTTCCGACTCGCGCCAGGGCAAGGGTGCTCGCACCGCAAGTTTCCGAAAGCGAGGGTAAAAACATACAAGGAAGAAATCGAGTAAAGGAAATAACATTGCATTCGATGGCCTAAGATAGTGTATATTACAAAATAACTTATTGCGGCACTAGCTAAATTGTTCTCGAACTGAAATAACAGCGAAGAGAAGGAAGGTGCGCCAGCATCCAAGCCCCGCAAGCCGTAGTTGTGGGGCTGCGGCAAGCTAGAGTTGCCGGGCTGCGGCAAGCCGAGTTGCCGGGCCACGGCAAACCAGAGTCGCCGGGCTGTATCGATAAGCCTTTCGCTTTCTCAAATATTCCTCTTTCATTAAAAACATTCTTCTCGGATACAATTCCGGGAGAGTGAAAACATGAAAGAGAGGATTACAAGTTTTAAATGAAGATAAGGCCCAAGGCTTACAAATTAAAAAGATAAGATGCCCGTAATCCTTTTTCCGTCCCTATCTTCGGGAGGTAGGTTAAGGAGGCGGAAGGGCAAAGGAGCGCCTTACGCTGAAGCTCAGGTGCGAAGGCACCAAGGGAACATGCCGGGCCTCCGGCTTGACGGGACGGCGGTGCCGGAGCAGGCTCAAGACGGGCGGCAGGACGCCAAGACGTTGCCGAGGGCACTACGCCTTGTATCCACTTGACGGCCTTGTCGCCATCCTCTTCCCTTTCGCAACCTCCCCACGCCACCGCCCAAGGAGACGCACCTGGGAGTTCAAGGAGCCGGGCGACACGGATGATGGGGTCGCCGGTGACGCGGAGCGGCGCCTCGACAACTAGTTGGGCCCGCACCCTGCGCCGCTGTTGTTCCTCCTCGCCACTCGCCGAGGAGGAATCGTCGCTGCGGAGGAGCTATCCACGCAGCACTCGCCCGAAAGTGCCAAGATCCCCAAGACCTTGACGGAGAGGAGATCACCCTCCATTAACTTAAAATGGAGGGTAAACCCCGCCAGCAGGTTGTGGATGCGGCGAACGCCTTCCACCCACGATCAAGATACATCACATTAGGGGCTGGGAATACGACGCTGACTCGCTGCCGCTGATTCCACAGCCCTCATGTGCAATCTCAATGTCTCGGCGGGTCCGACTCCATCGGCCGCAACGGAGCTGGAAGCCGGAGGCGACGACGAGGCGCCTGGACGCAGCTTGACGAAGAACTCGCAAGGGTCGCCCTCAGATGGACCGGCCAAGCGGGCGGAGACGGCGCCGCCGCCTCGCCCGCCTCTTCCCCGAGCGCCGAACTCGCCCACGACTCGCCGGACGGGAACCGCTGACGGAGGAGGAGACGGCCGTCCGCTCTCCCCGGCTCGACCTCGACCACGACCTCACCCCCCTCTCCCTTGTGGCTGGCTCGCCACCCCGGCGTGATTGGGAGGTGCGCTGCTCAGCTGCGACCGCCGCCACCGATGGAGAATTAAGGTTCCCTTTCTCCATGGCGAATGGGAGAAAGGGAGCGAGTGAGGAGAGGAAGGGATGGAGAGTGCGGGAGCTTCAAGGCCCCCGCCGCCTCTTCTTAAATGGAGCAAGGTGGGGCTCGCCGCCTGGCCAGTAATCAAGGCATGGGAGAGCAGGAATCGGAGCAGACATGCTGCCTGCTCAAGAACGGCCCAGCTTCCACTTTCCACCGCCTGCGGACCCCAAGTGCATGGGAACCACGGGCGTAAGATGTAGAATCGAGGCGCTGATGAGGAAACCTCACATGCCGCCCACTTCCGCACGACGCCAGCATTGACGCGCGCTGCTACAGAGGAACGCGGCGGATGCGGAGGGATTTGGTTTGAATTAGGCCGCTGCTGCGTCTCGTTTTGGGCCCGCCCAACATCGCTCGCACTGCATGGCCTAGCACTCGGGCTCCTGCCGTGTATTCAAAAGTAGGGGTACCTTAGTACCTCGAACCTGCACGGGCAGTCGCAGTGCCTCTGCGGGCGAGCCTTGCCGGAGTCCGCCAAAGATTTTCCTGCTCCTTTGGAGCCATTCAAGAACAAAGAGTCAAGACCCCGCAAGAGGAGTCACGAAGGCCACCAGTGCGAAGGAAAACAAGGCCCCGGCAAGAGGACCTGCCGGAAGGCTTACGGGCGCTGAACCCCTGCCGTAAGGTTCCTCGCCAGCAAGGCACTTGCCGGGCGGGCGACTCTTCATCTCCGCTCCAGCTCACCCGCCAACGTGTCACCACGGGCTCTCCTGAGCACGCTGTCGACGGGCTGTGCAGCCAGCGGGAGTAGCGACAGACGGCGATGACAAGCTACCTTCATGGCTAACGGAGGCGACTTGACGGTCCCTCGTTATATCGTTTCATGATCGAGACGGGCATTGATGACCCTTGTCCCTTGTCACGAGATAGGTACAGATTATCAGACATCGCATAAAGCGTGTACCCACCTAGGTTTTTACCATTGTAACCTTGTCTACTTGCCACATGTGGTAACCCCTTGTGCCTATAAAAGGAGGCCCGAGGGCAACGAGAAAGGGTTCTGCTGGTTTCGTCCAGCTCCAGCTTAGTTCATCACATTCATACACTCAAAGCTAGGTCCGTAGCTGCCATTGCTCCCTAGCAAGAACACAAGATAATCCACAAAGCAGCAGAGGGTATTATCTCCGAGAGCTCCGGTTGGGTAATCCGCGTGCATCGCCGATCCGCCTTTTGTAATCTCCGCCCTCCGAACCACAAGGACCTGGTCCCATAGATGCTCAGGCACGATCGCTCTCCCGATGCTGGAGTACGTGTCTCCGGATCATTGGTCATTGAAGCGGGTTACAAATTATGATGGTGTTGGGTCATCTCTTTGAATGACTTTGTTGTCTTTGCTGCTTGTTCGATGGGTAGTTCTTCCTTTGTTATGCATATTCCTTCTCATTTGGTCATCCTCGCCTATGTCACTCTTACTATGTAATAGTTGCTCTTTTTAAATGTCATTCTCATCTGCATCACGAGAGTCCTGAGGCCGCAGATGGGTGCGTTTGTGGTGTAGCAAGACTTCTTATGAACTATCATGTCTTGCTATTTATGTCAAGAGTAGTCACTAGTCGTGTTTGAATGTTGTATATATCGTTGTTTCAATGTTTATTGTCTCAACTACTGGTGGGCTAAATGAGGGCATCACCATTCTCAAGTGTGCAGTAGTGTATCTCCTATTTTCGTTATATAATTTGAGCTTGGTGTCTTTTCGATGATGTACACTTGTTTGGGCCAAGGAGGTGTCGTCAATATGGGCCCAGAGTAACGCAATGCCAAACAGGTCAATTATGACTCTCGTGCCGGGCTCTCAAAAGATCCTCAAAAAGGCCGGGCTCTTCAAAAGAAAGAATAAGGACTCTTAGGCCGATGTGGGTGCCATCGGTGTTTTCAGCGCTTACAGACCGAGAGCATATTATGCCGGTTCAAATTCAAGCTACCTTTTCATCCCCAATCTCCCGCCTCCCCACCTTTGAATCTCGATTCCTACCCAGCTCCCCAAATCCCTCCTGTACTCCCGTACTCAAGCTCACTATCATGTTGTCGGTCAACGAGATCTCCAAGACGGAGATCCCGAGGTCCGCCCCGCCTTCGTGCTGCAGGCTATCGCCAACAAAGGTTTGGACGGTGCTTGACGACCAGTTTGTCAGCGGCGTCGATGGTAACCATCAACGTGACCGCCTCCCATCTCACGGACGACCTTGTCAAACTCTTGGCATTGTGCACGCTATCCAAATAGGTGACTTGCTCGTCGAAGTCCTGTCTCGCCACCGCTGATTTCTTCGTTAGGTTCCGGACAACTTCGACGCGCAATGCGTGTTTGAATCTTCCCGCGCTTGTTCTGCAATGGCGCTCCGTGAGCTTTGATCGGTGGCACCTGTGATGGGGCTCGTGCTCCGAGCGTGAGTTTTAACAAACCTTACCTTTCCACGGCATGCCTCGACGTGCTTGGAACAACGAGTCCATGATTGAGCTTATGAACGACCTTGGAGGTGACCTCGTAGTATGTTTGTTCCTCCGCATAGCTGGGCTCATGGTTCCGCCCGGATGAAGAAGCCGCCCACCATACAAGGTGATTGGTGTTGAGATACCGTGCAGAACCGGGTTGTACTATTCGCTGCACCAAGGCCGCCATGACCACGTTAGGGATGTACCGTACGAGTGTTCGTGCATGTCGAAGAAGTGGTCAATCCATCAATCAAGTCCGCCGCCGCTGGTTCTCGTGGTCCGCCGACGACGCCCATTACAGGAGTCAACGTTAGACTTTCCTCGCTTGTTCGGAAGGATGGATGGCATAGGCCTACTCCATCGCAAGGCGGAGGCCATCGCTTTTTGGGAGAAGAGGCAGGATGGCTGCCTGGATGTGCTCTTAATTTGAGGTAACAACAATCTTGTCGATACTAGTTAAATCTGAGCTATGGGTGTGAAGAACTGATGTTCCAAAGACATTTGATTGTGACGGTTCTAATTTTGTACCTAAACTTTTTATAGAAAGGGCTGCACTTCAACTTAATGTGCTAGCAGTAACTTATTGTGTTGTCTCGTCCTGCTTTTTTGCACAACATTCAAGATATTTCCGCATTGATAAAGACGATGAACCGTTATGTATGAGTTAGTTGGTTTCAACATAGCCCACCAGAGCGATCCACCGCTTCCATCCCGATTGTGCTACTGCTGGAAATTTTGTATGCAAGTTCACCGCTATGATGTTCTATATGATTGTGTCAACTATATAAGTTTTTACCGAAAGCATCAAGAATGCATATGGTGAAAGATGTATTTACGAGCATCGACCATGGGTCTCTCTCTCACACACACACACATCCACACACTCACACACGCACAAGTGGGACCTGCTGAATTATTTCTTTGCTCATGAAAGCTTTTAATTAGGTTCCACTGAATCTAACTTTTTCTTAGTTATTAATTGAGCTTAGTGACTTCAAAAGTTGTACGTAAGCTTTGTTTGGGCCTTTCCGACGTCAGCGAATGTGGGCTGAGTAGCCATGTTAGGTTCTACTGCATTCACACATGCCTTTTTTTCAACATCAAGAATGCAACTCACGATAGTTGTACACAATATCCGGTCAACTTGTTATTCTCCGCTCACGGCTACAAACTTTTCTAGGAGGTATGCATTAGGCTTAACAAGAAAATGGACTTTAAGAAATAATAAATGGGATGTAATTATAATAATTGGGCAAGAGCTACAAAAAAATGCACCAAACCCGTAATTAGTTTAAAAATATATAATTTTAGAATTTGAAAATTTAAATTTCATTACTTGTTGCACGCATAATATTTTGTTGGATTTTAACGTAATACAACTTTATTTTGAAATTATATTTAATCTGACTAGAAATTTCGGATAAAATATTTCTGATCCCATAAAATGTGGGATTTTTTTAATTCTATTTTGAGTGGTTGGTTGAAATTGTTAATCGCTTTCCTAGCTAGAAAATGGGCTGTACTTTTAACAAACTGTAAATGGGCTGTAGTAAATTCCATTAGAATTAAGAAATGGACTCGCCCATTCTTACAAATCGCAAATGGGATATATGTTCTCGCCACACACTTGTGGGCTTCTAAGTTGACGCACTCTAAAAAAACTAAGTTGACGCAGATGCAAGGCTTTGTCAACAATACACGGTTCGACAGCTTGTGGTGTTGGATACCCATCCAACGGATGTCGTGGCTTCTTCTTCAATCTCGGATATTCTTGCTTCAGCGCCCAAAAAATGATTCCTCCTCCCGACATCTAGGGCACACTCGCTTCGAGGCTGACCAGGCCTACTAAGTTGAAGCGTACAAGGGCTTTGTCAAGTTAGTTAATATAAACGATTCTAGCTGCAGGACCGTGACGATGTCCATCCAACGGCCGAGTGCTTCTTCAACCTCTAGTCTTCTTGCTCCAAATTACCAAACCAGCGCCGATCGTGCTCGTGCTCCTGCCTCCCATGGTCGGGTCATGCGGCTGAGGCCTCACCGCCACCATACTACTCCCACCGCCGCCAAGACATCCCTCCACTCACCCACACCCCTCGTTATTCTGCGCGCAAGGCAGCCTCACACCGCAATTCAACTAGTGAACCTCAGATTCTCTCCACATGGGCATCCACTACCGCTGCTCTTCCCTGCCCTCGTCATCCCTTCCTAGGCCTCGCCATCGCTCCACCGCCTTTGGTGCTCTTGGTACGACGTGGTCAATGTGGTCAATGACCCGACTTCCATCGGACGAGTACTATATGTGAGAGGCTGACATCCGGTTCACGGCCGCACTGGGTCCACGGCCACGCCCAGCTTTTTTTGTGATTTTCCAAGTAAGTCACTTTGTCGCCTGGGCTGCAAATCTTTCAAGACGAGGAGAGCTTCATTCTGGCCGGCCGAGAAAATGGCCTATCAACAATGAGAACTGGGTTGTACATTTTAAAACACATCAAACCGCAATTTGTTTCAAATTTCTTTTTTCATTTCGAGATTTTAAATTCCATTGATTTTATCGCGGACAATTTGTTGTATTTATATTGATATACATTTATTTTAAAATCAGTTTGAATGTGACTCAAATTTTAGGATTAAAACAGTTCAGACTGCATCAAGTATGCAAAATTTCATACAATTTTTAACCGTGACACAATATGGGCTGTTATGCTAACAAAAAGAATATGGGCTCCAAAAAACCTTAAGAATTAGCAAATGGGTTGTAATTATTAGAAATAATGGCAGATGGGATGTATGCTGTTTCACATGATTTGAGGCTTTCCTAAAAAAGTTTGACGCACAAGAAAGGATCGTTGGATGTCCATCCAATGGTCGCCGTGTTTCTTCAATCTTCGCTTCTTCGCTCCAGCGCCAACAAGCGCCAATGGACTGCTTACTCCTCCTCCCCACGGCCGGGTTATGCATCACGGAGGCCTCACCGCCCCACCATACTCCCATCGCTGGCCTAGCCATCCTCTACTCACACACACCGTTGTTATTCTTCCGCGATGGTCGACGAACCAAGAAACCTCATATACCATACTTCCTCCGCGGTAATAACCGCAGAGTCTTCCCTGCCTCCATGTCGACTCCTTCCTAGGCCTCGCTGCCGCCCACCGCCTGCGTGTTCTGCCGCCTCGGTCAACGTGGTCAATGACCGATATGCATCTCTGGCGGATCAGTATATGGAGAGGCCGATAGCTAGGTCCATGGCTGCACGCAAGGAAATGTCTCCTTATTACGCAAAATAATGATTCCTCCACTTAGTCCGGGACCTTCCGAAAGGGCCTCAGATTTTGCGAAAAATGTTACCGCTGCCGACATTTCTGACCCACCAAATATATCTCCGCATGCAAGGAAGTGCCTCCTTATTAAACAAAAAATGAATACTCCCCGCTAGCCGGGACCCAAAGATAGTGGCAGGTCTGACTTAGGGCCTACTAAGTTGACGGGACGGAGGGCTTTGTCAACTTAGTCAATATGCACCATTCTAGCTCCAAAGGACCATACGATGTCCATCCAAAGGTCAGAGTGCTTCTTCAACCTCCGTCTTCTTGCTCCACTACCAAACCAGCCGCCGGTCGTGCCTCGTGGTCCTACCTCCCATGGACGGTCGCTATGGGCGGAGGCCTCACCTCCCCTACTACTCCCACCGCTGGCCGTGCCATCCTCTACTCACCCACACCCCAGAATTCTCAGGGCGACGACACCTCACAATCAGTAGCTAACCGCTGAACCTCATACTCCTTCACGCATGGGCATCCACTACCGCTGCTTCCCCCGCTCCCGTCGCCCCTTCCTAGGCCTCGGCCGCCCCCCGCCTGGTGCTCTCGTGTGGCGTGGTCAACGTGGTAAAGGAACGGCTTCCATCGGACATGGATTGTACATGGAGAGGCTAACAGTGGGTCCACGGTCGCAAGAAGGAAGTCCTCCTTATTACGCCGCAAATTAATTATTGCTCCACCGACAATGCAGGGACCCACCAGACGGGCCACCGATTTCGTTAAAAGAATGTTTCCGACGCCGGACCCACCATCTACATCTTCGCACGCAAGGAAGTGCATCCGGTGAAAAACGATTCGACCGACCATCGGGACCCACCACACATCTTCGCACGCAAGGAAGTGCCCGATAGTCGGGTCCCACCTGGTTGAAGCATACGAACGTTGTCATTCGTCGCGAACGGTACATACATACTAGTCGATGTAGAGGCGCCGCACGCGTCGTAGTAGAGGTGCGACGAGTATGTAGGCGCGAGGTACAACGCCAGCAGCAAGAAAGAAAATACGCCACGCACGCATATACGGGCAGTGGTCTCAAACGCCTACTCGCGATACGCACGGCAAGGGCTCGTGTACATGGCTGGGCCGAACGAGAAACAGCGCTGATCGCCAGTGGTTCACGGAGAGCCAACCGGCTGGGTCGGAATGGAATGTGTCTCGTGTTCATCGGGAGGGCTTGGACGGAATAAATGATGGAAACAAGACCGCGCATACGTAATCGCAGGAAACAGCCTTGTGTTCAACCGGTCACGCTTGAAAGGGGATCCTGTTCATCGGAGGGGTCTCGCGATCGCGAAACGGAGGAAACGGACCTCCTACGGTCAAACGGGGTCCTCAGATCGGGAGGGGTGTGGCGACTCAAAACGGAGGAAACAGACTTGTGTTGGAGCGCCACGGTCAAACGGGGTCCTGTCATTGGGAGGGTGTGGCGCACCGCAAAACGGACTCCATGAGATACTGCTCATCTCCACCGCGACCCTCTAGCCTCCATGGTCTACTGCTCATCCACCGTCGACCTCCTCCACCTCCACTCGGATCGCTCATCCACGGCCTCGCTCATCCAGCCTCCACCGCATGCTACTCCACCGTTGTCGCTCAACCAGCCCTCTCCACGACCTCCTGCTCAACCACCCTCCATGGTCTACTGCTCATCCACCCTCCACCATCTACTGTTCATCCAGCCCTCCACGGGTGTTCCTGTTCATCCAGCCTCCAACGGGTCCCTGCTCATCCAGCCCCAACCGCTCGATTGATAGGGTCCCGCTCATCCAGAGGCAACACCACGGGTCCTCGTTCATCCACCCGCAACGGAACTGCTCATCCAAACCCCCAAGCAATTTCACTGCTCATCTAGAGACAGATCGATCGGCTTCAGCTAGCAGCAGAGCGGCGAATCGCCGCTCGGGTTCGCTAACGCCATCAATCCATCGCTGGGTTCAAGAACGCAGAGTCTCGCAGCAAGTGTTCGCTTAGAGCCCAACGCCGCTGGTTTAGTTAGAGCCCAACACTCGCACCCACGCCGTGTTTTACGAGAAACGGGCATCGCCGCCCCGACCACCCACCATAACCGGAACACCGATATTTTCTCGCCTCGCTTTACCACGGTTTTTCTCGTCATGGACGCCCAAAGAATGTCATGCAGGCGCGCTCCGCCCGCCTGTGACGAAAAGCCCATTTTCTGTCATGATTTTTATCATAGAAGTAGGAGCCCACCACATCTATGATGATACCGGTTTTGTCACAATTATCGCACAGAATTGTCATAAGTATGACAAAAAATTGCTCAAATTAAAATGTCACGGATGTTGTCGGTGTCAAACCGTGAATCTCGGTAGGGGGTCCCGAATCTGTGTCTAGGCGGATGGTAACAGGAGACAAGGGACACGATGTTTTACCTGTGTTCGCCCTCACGATGGAGGCAAAACCCTACCCTCGCTTGATTAATATTGATGATATGGGTAGTACAAGAGTAGATCTACCACGAGATTAGAGAGGCTAAACCCTAGAAGCTAGCCTATGGTATGATTGTTGTTCGCCCCACGGATTAAAACCTCCGGTTTATATAGACACCGGAGAGGGCTAGGGTTACATAGAGTCGGTTACAATGGGAGGAGATCTACACATCCAGATCGCCAAGCTTGCCTTCCACGCCAAGGAAAGTCCCATCCGGACATGGGACGAAGTCTTCAATCTTGTATCTTCATAGTCCAGAGTCCGCGCGCAGATTGTCTTCGCATTGCAAGGCGGGTTCTCCTCCGAATATTTCATAGAAGGTTTTGAACACAAGGATAGTGTCCGCTCGCAAAATAAGTTCCACATACCACCGAGAGTGAATAATATTTACACAATCCAATCTTCTGACGTATTCCGCAGCCTAACATCACACCACGGCCAAGCCTTTATTCAATCGCTTTATCGTCCCCACCTCAACGCACTTAGCGGAGGCGGTTTCTTGGCACGCCTTGTCGGCAGAGATCGCGCCCTTATTCTGGGATTCTCATCAATACGGGCGTAGAACCCAACCGCCATTAATTACGGCGCTTGGGAGATAAGCTGAGTTTTACCAGCGGTGGGGACGCAGCCTTGTCCGCCCATATAAGGGATAAGGATCCACCTTTTTCATCTATGCCTTCTTCCACCTTTGCTTATCCATTTTCACAGACTCGAGCTCCATTGCCCAAGTCCGCACATCCCACCTCAACCTTCTCCAGCCATGTCCGGAGCTGGAGGCAGGATGGTCTCTCCATCACGGAGGGACACATCAAGAAGTTGAGGAAAGCCTGATACTTGTCCAATGACATCGCGACCGCCCCCTGACGAGGGACAGCTCATCCCCACCCCCAGCCCCATGAGAGGGTGGTGTTCTCACCCATTTCATCCGCTGGAGTAGGTTTCCCACTTCACCCGCTTGTGCGGGGCTCATGTTCTACTACGGCCCGGATTTCCACGATCCGCCTCAACTTCATCCTCAACATCTCGGCGTCTTGCCGTAGGTGAGGCCTTCCTCGATCCATCCCCACTTCGCTTATGGTCAAGATCTTCAATGTCAAGACGAAGGTAGTGGGCGGCGCTGCCGGAGTGCGGAGGTGCCATGGTGGGCAAGATGCCCAACGCCCTATGGCTCGAGGGCCTTCGAGAGACCATAAAGGGTGGCAATCGGGTGGTTCTACATCACCGAGCCAGGACTCGAATGGGCAGAGGCCCTCAATTCCGATATGGCATCCCCACACGGCTCACCTCCGGAAAGAGAAGGCCCTGTCGGGTAATTCGAAGAGCTGACCGACTCCAAACATGCGCCCAAAACCTGGTGAGCAAGAAGCTCAAACTGCCAACATAGTCCGTGTCATGCTCATCTCGCCGGATCCTCCCGTACAACAACGAAGCCAGCTTGAGAGAGTTTAATCCGCGAGCACCGAATCCTCGAAAGGTGCTCTTCACACTACGCACGTAAGATTCCCGGAAGGTGCTGTTCATACGCCGAGGCTCCGTGATCCGCCACCGAGGATCACGGATTCAGCACAAGAGCATCAAGCCAACGCGTAGGCTGTTTTACCTTTACGTGATACTTGTTTTTCATAGTTTGACCTTATACGGGATCTAAACTCCCTTAACTTTGACAGATTGGCAGGAGACGTCCCGCGGATCAACCGTCTGCTCCTTGCCTCAAGACTCCAGCGGACGCCCGCTGACGGGTTGTTGGTTCCGCACCTTGTGGTGCCGAGAAGAAGG